>JAQFXY010000396.1:0-30447 GCA_034693865.1 Ceratophysella sigillata | reverse complement strand
ATCCCGACTTGACTTTTAAATCTGACCCGAGGTCAAGGTTCCGAAGGTCAAGGGTCCACCAAAATCTCGAAAGGAATAACCGGTGAGCTAGCGCAGCTCATAAGCTATCGTTCGTCCAGATCGCCCGAGTATCTTCGGAGGAGATAGTGTACATACAAACATACATACATACATACATACATACATCCATACAAAGTAACGATTTTATGTAAATGGATGTACTAGTTTCTGAATAACACGACCACGAAGGACAGTTCTGTTCCTAATACTTTTCCAATTTCTCCACGCCTCTCTCATTTTTGTAAATTGATTTTTTTTCGTAATATTTTATATTTGGACATAATATTTTTTTTTGGTTTTCCGGTATGTTTGACTTTAATATAAGAGAGAAAGGTTTTAACGGAACCTAAGCTTTACTACACGACATGCTTCCATAACCAATCAATTGAATATCACAAATATTTCAAAGTTCTAAACTTTCTTAACGCGAAAACCTTTAGATTCAGATGGTAAAACATAGTTTCAATTCCAACTTAGCACATGGTTTCTTAATAATTCGGGGGAAGCTTCACTTATATTGTATATTCTACACCAATATTAGAATTTGTATTCACCGTTTGTTGAATAAAACATTAAACGCGTTTCATTGCGCTCTTTTAAATCCGTATAGTTAAGCTGACTTTATGAAAAATTTCAAAAACATACCACTGCAGTGAAGGCTAGGGCAATCGTGAGTAAAAAGTACATTTTAGTTTTCTTGAAGAAATATGCGTTGAATAGTAGTTTAAATCCTAATCAATTGCCAAGATGGATTTGATGATTAATTCTCAAATTGATTTTGTATTTATAGTTTTCGTAGATCCGCGTGTTTAACACAAGAGTACCATTAATTCAGTTGAGCTAGGTCTAATACCTTGTTCTAAATCTTTCGTCCTTCCATTACTTCTGGTCCGGATAACAGAAAATCTCGGCTCATCGTACTGGTTACCCATAAGCAATCCCAATCTATTGTATCAATACCGCATTACGAACTTCAGAGGGAAGAGTTCCGTTATTTGGGTTAACAAACTAAGCTTGAGTATCTTCTCCATTGAAAAGTGGAACTACGCAGTTTCAATAGAAAACTTAATATCCAAACACAAGAGCCACCAGAATCCCAGCCTACGTTATCTAACGTCTTTAGCTAATTACATAAATAGTTTCAATAACATCATGCGATCATATACATTTCAGATGGCAAGTTTGATTTGTATTTGTTGTCAAATACATTGAATAAAATTAAACAAATTCAAAGCCTAGCAATCATTCTGGCTTTCAGCTCGCAGCATCAGTTAACATTACATTCCTCAGACCAGGGATGGACATGTATGTGGGAATCAATTAAAGGCTTAAAATATTTCTAGCATCAGTCATCGAAAAGAACACTATGTTCCCATGTACATGTACGTACATATTTCATTATGACACGAGACAGGTACTTCTTTACAACTGCTGTATATACTCAATGCACAGAATAAAGAATAGCGACAAAATTACAATGAGCTAAGCTGAGCTTGCATCTCTATCTCCATACGCGTCTGTATAAACTATAGGGAGAAACTTTCACGTTCAGCAGTTCTTCACACATGGACATATATGGACATCCCCACCACCAAAACCCAACCAACGCAACGATCCATGGACCAAGGAACAATACACACAAATTCACATATCTATAGTCAAGAAATAAGATGTAAGAAGAACCTGAAACTGAAATCGAAAACAGTTAGCGTCAAGCCAATCTCATATTAAGACGCTGTCAACCGCTCACCCTTCACCAGTCTCACTCCAACGATATTCCAATACTCAGGCTACAGCTTGGAGAACCAAACTCAATAAGTGTATCAAATCCGAATTCTGGAAATTAATCATGTCCGCAGACGTAGATCGCATTTCCCAACTCTTCAAAAACGTCCAGCTCGGCCATCAGCGGCGTGGAAGTGAGTCAGTGTCCAATAAGACGTTTCATCTGGGTCCAAATGCGATTCACACGCATGCTCATACGGGGATGGGCGGGAGCACGAGCTCCCTGTCGGGTCGGGAAGGCTCACCCGGGCCCACGTCAGCCAAGAACTGTCAGCTCCATGTCCCACCAGGCATTTCACAGGAGAGACGCGGATCCACGGGTAATATTCTATGGAGAAAGAGCTCTTCTCCCACACCGGCATCCCACTTGTCACACTCGCCCCATCACTTGGGCGTAGTGGGCCCGGATATGTCCAGACGGGGTTCTACACCTGGGGATATGCTCCTATTTCCCAGAAAAGAGTCCAGGAAGTTTTCACAGGACTCCATTGACCTGAATGAGCCCGTCAATCGACACTGGGAGAACACGGAAGGAGTTATTTTGGAGGAAGAGGTAAGCCAATCAAAAATTCGTAATTAGCTAAACGGACAGACATATTTGATACTTTGATACGGCGCAATTTGAGAAACGAAAGTAAATTAGTAAATCTTTTTATTAGTGAAAAACAAAAGATTCGAATACGTTTTGATGCGTTTCACCAAAAACAACTAGGAAGTAATTTTACGACAATTGCAAATGCGGGCAAGCCCGCAAACTTCAGGAGCCGCTTCGTGCATGCACAATTCTTGCATGGTTCATTAGAGTCACGAATCGGGAATCTGTATTTCAGAAAGTCTACTGAAACTTAAACTATTTCTTGCTGGGTAGTTAAAAAGTAACTAGGTACTTCGAATTGGAACTGCTCTATTAGGATACGATCTACGATAATGCATTATGTAGGAAAAGGAGACAGGATTTAGAAACATAAAAATGACGCCAAAAATCTTGTGTTGGATTAAGTACACGATGTTTCGTTTGCACAATAAATTCTCTGCTTATATCATGCATCATGTCATAATGAGTCGTAAAAATCATTAAAGCACAAATTAGACACATGAGAAGAAACGGATTCTGTTTTAAATAGGTTTCGTGTAAGCTAAAGATCATTAATGTCGTATTTACTCGATCTGCGTGTAGCATGTGATCGTGTTCATGCCAATTTAAACTCATGCTTTTAGTGAGGAAGATTATTATACACTTGGAATTTAAACTAAGAAATCACATAATCTTCCGCTCACTCCAAAGTCTGACAACAGGTGGTTTAGTCTGACCCGGATTACTTTACGTGGGCATAAATAAGGCAGGTTTTCAAAGTCAAACGGCAAATTCAGAGATTCGACGAGGAAGCAAATGGACAAGATTCTTTTGGCACGTGGACTCATGTTATAGCTAATGGATCTTAATAAGATCGTGGTACTTTGGTGTGACTCAGTCATCAGGTAATTCCAATTATACTTACTTGCCCTCACCCACGCATTTAAACTCAGCTCAGCCCAATTCAGCAATCAATCATAACTCAAGAGCCAAGAAAGCCGCTCGGTAGACTGCAATTACTTTTTTTGCTTAATCGCATCGTCTCTTCTTCATTGAGCACTTATAATGGAAGAGGACTTTATAAGGTCTTATACGTTTTGCCTTTTGCCATTTCCTAAAAATGTAAATCATCATTCTACAATTTCCAGGCCTTCTTTACATAATTTGTAGCATGAATGCAGTTTTTAAAAAAAAAACTCAAGGTTTTGCAAGTGCCGGACTAATTGTTTGGAAGTGATTGATTTGACTACTCAAGGATATTTTGCAATTGGCGCCGGTAACATATTTAGATTTGAGGCGTTCTTCTGGAATGTTTGCATTAGTTCTTAATTATTTATCTCAATGAACACATGCAAGTCAGACAAATACTTAATTTTAAACGAATTTTACATGTCCATTGTCTATAACTCAGCTATTATACATACTAGCAATCCATATTTAGAATATTTTAAGATTGTTTCGTTCATGTATGCGTCCCAGTCTGTTTATATTGCATGCATACTACCCTCATCCGCTCCCTGTGCCACTAATTAACCTCTAAAATTGCGTTCTATACTTTGTCTCTATCCGCATCCGTAATTTGTAACTGCTGTGAATTACCTTCGTCTTTTGTCTCGCCACGTTCATGGAATTGAGCATTGAGCGTGTTACACAAAGGCTCTTATTTGGAAACCAACCTAATTTACTTCAGATTAGGCCTAAACGAATGTTACATGCGACTTCGTTAATTGTCCAATGGTTTGATGTATAGAATGGAGTCACCCCCGTTAATTAGTGATCTAATTTGCTCAGTAAAATGACGGACTAGAAATAAACACTGAATGCAGAGCAAATTAAACAATGGACTGGTCTCAGCAGGATATGAACCTAGAATCGCCTGACTTGTCCATAAGTTTCATGCAAAAATCATTCAGGTAGCCTTTTGCATCATTTCAGAAAACTAATTGTAGCACTGAAATGCATACGTGCTTCTATATTACATTCTAAATTCTCACATAAAATGTAAGTTAATTTGTGGTTGCTACGATCTTTCTAAAGGAAACTGTGCTAGGATTCAACGATTTTCGTGATTTTTAGCTCTAAAAAGGCATGCTTACTACATCATACTACGGAATGTAAAGCTAATCAGTCAAAGTTCATTAGAAGCTCATGCCACAAACGTCGTACATGTTGACAGGGGAAGAAATTGTTATTGTGGAATACTAATGCTCAGCTCCAAAAGTGTCAGTCGTGTCCGCATAAAATTCCTGCTGCACCAGAGTTAATTTTTTTTCTATCGTGGTTCGAGTCCTCCTTCGTTCCGCTTTGTCTCCATAGAATTATTTTTACTTGTCTCTTGTGCAGGGATGAGGGATGTTTTCCAACCTGAAACCCAGTGATGGTGCTTTACTCGTTGATATTACCTATGCACAGCACTTTACACTATAATGCTTCATGCGGCTTTTGACTGACACACTTTTTGGCTCTTCCTCGACTGCGTCCACAGCCAAGGAGGCACTTGGGCCTTTTTATATATTCATTCTTCTCGTCCTCTCAGAAATAGAAAAAAGCCAAGTTAATCCCTCGAAAAAAGATTTGAGTCACTGGTTGAGAAGATTTGGAGACGAAGGGACGAAATAGGCGACGAGTGAAAGAAAAGAAATCTCCATAGTCAGGCACTGCCTTTGCCAATTCACCTCATTCACACTTTTTAGCTTGCATCAGTAACTTTGAGCCATGCCTGTCTGCCTGGGCTTGGAGTGAAATTGAAAACTCAAATAGTGAATTTTAAGAAATCCTTTTGGCTAACCACAATAGGGAAAATGAGTTAAGGCATTGAGAGAGGAATAAGTATTAGTTTCGAAAGTAATTTGGAAATCATCGGTTAGACAATGATGACCAGAACGAAGCATGGGAGTGGGAACAATAGCAGTCGGCATCATGGGCGACGGAGTAATAGTTTTGCCAAAATGTCCACGGCCACCGTCCTCTGGTCAGGCATTGATTCCAAAGGAACTACCGCCACGGCCCTCCTCGTGCCGCAGCACTTTGGCGGCCGAACGCCCAAGTTCCTCAGTCCAAGTAGTCAGAATGGATTTAGCAGTGGTGTGGGTGTGAGTGCTCGGCCAGTGACGCATCTCCATCAGCCGCATCTCCCGGCCCGTCCGCAACCCGTTCTCCAGTTCCACCCGCCCCAACGCAGACCGAGCCATAAAGCCCTCCCACAGCTCCCGCCCTACCACAACTTCTGCAAGAATGGCACGAGTATGAATCCCTCTCTATGTGCTTCCAGCTCGGGCCAGCATGCGGCGAGCGGGAAGTCGCCCGGGTTCAGCCTCACCTGTTGTTCCTGTTGCTACTGTTGTTGTGATGGTGGGGGCAAGGGCGGGAGTCGGAGCGAAATGCGGATGGGCATTGGGCCTGCGAACTCTGAACTTGTGAGCAACAAAACGCGGAGGAGACGGTCTCGGTCACAGGATCAGCGGAGCTGCAAGTTCACATCGGATGTCCGAAGGCTCATGCTTGTACGAACAGTAAATTACATAGATTGGTAGTTGTGTGCAATGAATCAATTCGGATTCTTCATCATGCCATAAATGGTGGTTTACTCTTCGCTTAGTTTTGCGCTGAAAATAAGAAAGTTGTGAGGATTACAGAAAAGTTACAGAAAATGATCTTAAACTCTTGAATTGGGTTGCTCTGGTATATCTAACATGTATATTTTGCCATTGCAATTCAGTTGAACCATAAAATTTTAGGATTATATTGATTGAACCTAATAAGAAAAACAATGTAAATTACTATTTACGTTGTGCTAAGTGGGGATGCTTGACAGGGACAAGTTGAGGGCCACATAAACCAATCCATTTCGAGGCTAGGAAGCTATTTAAATGAACGTCGTCTAAGCCTAATTTCATCATTTGTCACTCCATATGCATATTCGATGTTCTTATTTAATTAACATAAATTCATGTAGCCCCCTGCTAGTTAGCAGTTAGGTAGTAACAACATTAGTTGTTTGCTGATTTCTGTAAAAAAAAAACGGCCTCTGGTACTTATCGATGTTATCGATCTTAAAGCTCCATTCTGATATGGATCGAATTTTTTGATTTTGACCATGATAAGCTACACACACTTGAGTACACATTTGAAATCAATCAATCACTCATTGTTTCTCATTTAGGAAGTACGTGTGCATAAGTAACAAAAGAGCCTATTCTTCTCTTGACAATGTAAATGAGTTTAAGATTTATATTGCCTTAAACTAGTTATTTTACTTTGTCCAACTTGGCGTGTAAATGTCATTAGTTCCTCCTAACAGTAAAATACTTGTAGTTTTCACCAATGCACAATAATTGTTCATAAATTACATTTGCGTGAAGCATGTTAGTAATTTACCTTGTCCTGTTGAGCTTCACACCAAATTAAGAAGATATACAATGTGGCCTGAGAGGAAACCTCCTCCCATGTCTGACAATGGTCATCAGCAGAAATACCCAGAGTCCAAACGGACATGACGAATTCTCCTTGTCTTAATTTATTCTATTTGATTAAGGTTTTTTGTCTATTACGAACATTAGACTTCCTTTTATGGAATTCAAGCAAAGTGACTCGTTAAAATCTCCTCGGGATTTTCATATTACTTATTTTCATGGGCTCATTCGTTTCTGAATACAAGTTACTTTATGTCGTCCTGACATTGGAGACTCCCAAAATTAATGTCTGCCGCCTTGACCCCTGACCTTTCATTGAAATCAGACTCATTAAAGTATTGTGTGCGTAAGCCAAGTGTAACATTTATTACAGGAATTTTGGATTTCCTGCTAGAAAAACATCCAACAGAATACAGCATAACAATCATGCATTCCGGATGAATTCTTATATATGGTGTGAATTTAGTTTCTCAAACGAAACGGAACATTTTGTTTCAAATACTGCGAGAACCTGTCGGCAAATAAGAAGATTGTGATTGACAAGATCAGTAACGTACGTATAATAATATGCATAAGAGCAGGAGACCAAGTGAAATCTTGATCTTAAACCTGTCTATTTGAGGTTTGGTTACTATGCAATAACCACAATTTTCCGTACTATTCTCATGGAGGTGGTTTGTATACCGTAAAGGAGTTTATGCAGTTGAACCTGAACCCCGCATGCATGCCTTCAATGGAATTAGCTGGGTAATAATGAGTGACATGAACATAAATTCCTGTTCAAGACACCTCAAACATGGTAGGCAAATGCATTAACTGTCCTCAAAAAATGGTATTAGTGCATGCAAATGTTGAACTTATCTACAAATCCATGTTAGTACTCAAATAAACAATAAACTTTTAAAGATTAAGGCAAGTCGTTGTGACTTTAGTCGGATTTGTTAGTTGCAAAATATTTCATGAGGTTATCGAACTTTGTCTGCATTAGCAATTAGCACCTGACCAATTTGCCAGGCAAAGGATTACTTCGTGAATGGTTCTCCAGAAAATGAAGATATTTAAGTACGTTCATATAATATTTGGATTTTCATATTGCCAACTTAAAATCTAGGTGTCATATTCGACATTTGATAGCATTTATGGTACATTAGCAATTGTATTTGGAGTATCCCCAAATCCCAAACTCCTGCATTTCACTGCGTTCCAATCATGGAGGGTAAAAAGCTCCCTCGAACCTTTCAAAAATTCGCCTAGATATTTCACCTTTGACGCTATGACCACAAGTTGTAACTTGTGGTCAGGGGCTAGTTCGGTTAGGTTAGGTTAGATAGCATTGAATATAATTTCTATTTTGGGGAAAGTTAGGTTAGGTTTGCTGAAAGCATTGTAAGCGAAAAAGCATATGCGAGGGAACTTCTGCGTAGAGCCATCGTGGTTTTTTTTTGCGTATCAATCATTGAATCTATATTGAGTTTTAAGTTGTGGCTGACATGACGTGAGTTTGAGAATTAGATAGTTAAAGAGGGTAAATAGGGACACTCCCACGCCAGCGTATGACATCAGCGTCATGCTTTCTCGTTCTTATGTACTTGAACAATGCACATCTGTTAGATGATATACGATGATGACCCTGCAAAGATATTATTATTTATGATGATCCTCCACAAGAATACAATGATAATAATAGACTGGGAGCTGTAGACTCAACTTGAGTTAATTCCCATATGCTAAATTGCATTGCACCAATATGATCTTGTGATAAAAGACGGATTGCTAATCTTGAGAGTGTATATGTTACAGTTGGTTTGTATTATCAGGATAAATACCTAGGATATATATTTGGTTTTGGAAATTCAGTTTATGCATTAATTAGCTAAGTATAGTATAATATTTGAATTACAGAAATGTTTTTGAATTGGAATAAACATTTTGCGAACGAGTCTTCCACATCTCTGCTTATAACTGAAACTGCTATTACTCTCTGAAAATAAAGAACAGCATTAGAATGAGCGTGAAATTACAGCTAAAAATCGGCAACACAAGTTAATTGAAATATCATATGTGTGCATACAAGTTTCAATGCAGTTCGAATTACTATTTATAAAAGCAAACTGTAACATTTACACGTGGACATGCAGTATCCTTCTCAGCACCTGCTGAATTTAATGGTAAACAAATCCACGTGTAGATCTCTATTTCGTACTGTTCACAAAGCGTTCCCCCTTCACGGTTGTCAGTTTTGGTCATAGGAACGATATGTGATATACGTACAATACCTTAATAGTGTTGGATAAAAGAAAAGTAAATAGCCAATCCTATTACGTACGCGGAACATGTCAGGCAGGCTAATAATAGTTACCTACACTTTATTATTTGCGTACTCAGCCAGTAGTGGCCATACTCGTAAACACAGTGACCTAGATGGGGAATTGGGACTGAGGCTTGGAAATAAATCCATTTCATATTATCAATGACTCTACTGCATAGGACTTAAAAGAAGCATTTTAAAAAACACTTAGACTTTAGCCTTCACAACTATTTTTGGGTGTTTCAAACTGAAGAGAAAAGTTGAGCCATTATGACGTTGCACTTAAAGTATATTTTATGCGTAGCTTTCTGCAGTGTCACTCTTACAATGATAGCTGGGTGAAGTCAATCAAAATAGCTTTTACTCAGCAGTCGCAGACTACATTGCACCATTGTAGATCTACCTCTACACGGAAGGATTTTGTGCAAAACAATAATTTTTATTTGCCAAAGGGCGTACTTGGCATTTAGCATGATAGCCTTGTTAGGAATCAAGATTTGATCTAGTCTCAATTATCAAAAGCGCAGTTGTACATTAATGCAGAAATTATTTACACCCTGAAGAAGCAAACACAATACTAAAGATACATTTGTGTTCATAATATTGAATACTTTTTTATTGAATACAAAATAACATGAGCCCATATTTGCAACTCGGTTTCTAAATATATTAACACGAAGGCAAATTAATACGTTTGGCCTTGGGCGATGAATCATGTGCAAGATCTACAACAATGTTTATTTCCTTCCACAGACAGATAGCAATATACGTAAATATTATACGTTATACCATACGAAGCGATTATTTCCCCAGTATGTGAAGAACTTGGCTGGATTCGGCATTACCCTTTCTTAACATAGTACAGATTATCTGCATTGTTAGGCTGTTAATTTAATGGTATCAAAACGAACCTGCAATTCGCAGAGCAGAGCAACTTGAGTGCGACAATGTAGGAAGAACGTGCTGTGATAAGCATAAGCGTAAGAAATACATGTATCACGAACCCCATTTGGGAGGAGTAGGACAATTCTACAGGAATACTACCTGCTGCCTAAGTACATTAGTGTTCCAACCAATTTCAATATACCTAGTATACATCCAAATCCGAATTTTAAAAATTTCAACTGGTACTATGTACATATACTAAAATCTAAATCTATCTCATCAGATTCCGTTCAGTACAGTTCCCGAATACGAGGGTTGTTTGAAAAGTGCTGTCCTCGACAAAGTCACATATTTTGACAGTTTTTGACAGCCATGTCTAGAAATTAGCCCAATCTCCTATTTGTTTGAACTTGAAAAATACAGCCTGAGCTGAGTGCTTATGGTTAATATGCGGTGGAAATAAAGCAATTCGAATGAAATTCTTCTGCCTGGTTGCTCCTATTTAGTAATCAGATGTTAGGCCTTACACAAGCTTTCCAATAGCGATGTTCTCCTCTATCAAGTTTTTTCCTGACCTTTGGCCACTGAAGTTTTTCCAAAGCGTAATTACCGTGCAAAATTGCTTGGTTGGTCTTTCGTAATTGTGCGGTTTGAATTTGTCAGTGAAAGCGACTTCAACCTCAAAGTAGGACAAAAGCGTTCGCTAATTCCTCAACTAGCTTGACAACTGTCATGCTTCCACATTTTTGTCAAAATATTGTCCACTAAATATTCATCAAAAAACCTTCGTTATAATACAGAGCATAGAGGCAAAGGAGTTCAAAGGACTTTAGATTGTTTCCCTTGTTACTAGTGCGGGTTCCTCAATTGGCTTGCTCTGCATTTGAAGATTCATGATGAAAGCCGGTGCAGGAGAAGATGATTTATTTTTTAAATCAGAGGAAAAAACCTCAAAACATCCCACGTTCACACAGGAAAAAAGAAGCTCGACTCTTGCCTGTCTCGACTATAATAATAATATTCTGCTCTACTAATTTGCATCTTTTGTCAATTTTTCCACTGTCTCTCTCAGAAAAAGCCTGAATGCCAAGTACGAGCGTACTACTAGGCTCTCTTGTGAGACGACATTGATATTGTTCATCCTTTTCTAGGCCTACTGTCTAAATAGGAAGATAAATTGATTCGAAATAGGGCTGCATCTTGCAGTGGAACAAAAAGCATGATTTTATGCACATATATTTCCCACTCTACTGTTTTGGTGGAGCTAGTTATACTACAATATATACGGTAAAATCTTATACAATAGAAAGTTCCGTTACTACAACCTTAATCCTAATCATGTTCAACTACTGGGAGGAAAATGCGGTCTTCCATCATCTTTACTTTCTATCCCTTCTTAAACCTTGAGTTATACCGCGTACTTACTTAACTGATGAATGTTAGGCTTAGTTTGAAAAGTGGTTGCGAAGCCAAGTGGGAAAATAGGTTCTGCGTAATGATTTTCTGTCTGGCTGGGTCCGATTCGGTTTGACTAATTGCAATTTTATTCTCGAAACAATAGAATAATATATCAAATGTAGCCAAGCCGCTGTAGCTCTGGTGGTAGAGCATGTGTATGCCTTCCGGGACTTGAGGGACACGGGTTCGATTCCCCTGCCGCCGGGCAACTTGACGAGGCTGGTTTTTCCCGCCCGGTTTCTTACTCTACTAGTACCCAAATAGGGTGAGGTAGTAATAGCTTTAGGTGGGATGCAGAGTTTGGGAAGAACCAAAAATTTCCAAATTGATTGGGATACGGCTACGGCTATGTAAAATAATTATACTAAAAAAAAGTGTAAAATGTAACTTTTAATTTATTTATTTACTATGTTGATCACCATTGTTCACAATGTATCTATGCCTTATTCCTTTCAGAATGAAAACAGTGGAAATGGGAATCAGAGCAAATCCATGTTTCAGGCAGTAACCACTTTAGAGGATCCACAAGCCATTCGTTGTGCTGAGTTCCATCCTCGAGGTCATGTATATGCTGTCGGATCAAATTCCAAGGTTCTGCGGATCTGTGCCTACCCGGACACGCAGAGTCTTACCGAAGCCCATGTCACTCATCAGCCCGTTATTCTCTTCAAGCGGAACAAGCATCATCGGGTAAGCTGACATTTCTATTTAATTACAAATATGGAAAAAAACTGACATTTTGAAGCGTCCAGCGGATATGCTTCACTGTTGTGCAAATTCTTTTTTATACGCCTGAATAACACAATTTCAGTTTTTCTTTCTTGCTGCAAGTAAATAGTGCAATGCAGATCAGTTTAACCAAATTCGAATTTGTTTAAGTGAAATAGTTCTGGAATAGAAAGTAAGTACTACCGATAATTAAATGTTTTCATGGCCGAGCCAATCGTGCAGCCTCCTGATACTATTGTTCAAATAATTCATAAATCTTACAGTTAGCTGTCAATTATATATTATTTTTTATTTCTCCTTTGTTCTGAAGTATTGATTATCAAGGGAAAACCCGTAAGGCTCAACGAGCACCATTATGAGCAAATAGGAGTTGACGCGATGCTCATAAAATTCTGACAGGTCCTTATTGTGTTGAAGGAGAGCCAATTAAGTGGATAACCTTATTATTTAGCTAACTATGCCACAATATTCTTATGTAATTATTTTGCATGGAGATGGGCCGGTAAAAGGAGAACCATACAAAATTCAAAAACTATGAAAGCACGATTTCGATTTTGTTTTGTCTCGACACAGCTAGTGTAAATCAAGTAGATAAATTGTATATTAAATACTACGAGCTTCGAATCTGTGCATATTAGTATAATTTTAAGAACCATGATGGCTTTATTAATTTTTTGTATTGACTATTGACATCCGTTGCAGGTAGTTTATACGATAGATTCTACGAAAAATATTTCCAAACACGATATTTTCTCAAAAAGATTCCTGCAAAAAAGTTCTCTCGAAAAAGTTCACTAGAAATAGTTTGCCAGATTACAACTTTTGTAAAACCTGTTACTTTATAATAGAAAATTCGATCAAATGACGCGAAAAACTAACCTTGACTAACCTAACTGACCGATTAGCGAACTTCTTTCCGATGATCTTATTGGTGTGGAACTTTATAACCGTCTAAAGGTTACTGCTTAAATATCACTTGGTCGTACGTTCGAGTTAAAACGTTACTTAATAACATTAAATATTTTATAGTCTTAATAGCAGAATTTTATATCAATTATCACTAACGTATTCCATGTGTAGTGTAAGTAGATTATTGTTTTTCAACGAAACGAAGCATTTGTCAGAGAAGTTGCGAATTGTGGCAATTAATCTGCATTGAATAAATGATGTTATTTGTTGAACTGTTCAGGGCTCCATTTATTGTCTTGGCTGGTCCCCTGATGGGAATCTGCTGGCGACGGGAAGTAATGACAAGACCGTAAAGCTGACCCGATTCGATGAAACCCGGAACGAATTTAATCACTCTCAGGAATGTGAGTTGACGATGCATGACGGAACCGTACGAGACGTCTGCTTCATCGAGGACTTGAGTAACAAGGCGTCTCTCCTGGTCAGCGGCGGAGCTGGAGATTGCAAAATATATGTCACTGACTGCATGACCTCAACACCCTTCCAAGCTCTGACGGGTCACTCGGGTAAGGCCGCTCTACTTTTGCCAAATCTATAGAATTTCCATTTGGAAAGCAAGCAGAACCAAGTAGAAGATATCAAAATAGACGCATAAAAATACTCAAATTCACGATTCTGTGACCATTATGTGGCGACAATTGGAATCAAACATTTACCTTGTATTTAGTCCCATCCAATTTTTATAAATTTTTAAATAACCTAATTGTTAACGTGTCGGAATATAGTTTAGCATGATTAGAATGAATGATAGTCGTTCAACTAACCAACTAGACATACTACAGAAATTCAAGACTCAATTAACTTAGCTACTCTCAAATCCAACACGTAATACTTAACTTAGCGGGAGGCACGAGGCCACGAGAGCAATTTCTTTTAGCCAATTGTTTCAAAATTCAATCAGGTCACAGTTATATCAGCACTATATGTTTAAATCAACAGATTATAGTAAAATTCTATCCATTTCCTTTTTGTTTTCAGTTCAGTTAATATTATGAAGGAAAATGCATTACAGGAATAAACTGTGTCATTCACAGAGATGTAACTTATTTTCTGCATGAGGAGCAGCTTAAGATTGATTTTTAAGGTTGAAATTTCAATTCCAGCAGAATCCATGATGCAGTTTACTTACAGTAGTGCAAATGCCTAACCAATGCATCATGGGTGACAATTAGCTGTGGGGCGATGATTTACAATGTAGACATCTCAGGTACTTAATCAGAAATGTAGTATTTCATGCTACTAGTAAATGCTAGGCCAAAATCACATTGTATAAATGTCCTTAGCAATGCCACACATAAGCTTTGTTCTAAAAAAATCTGCACAGAAAGCGTTGTAATGTAATTGCATACAATATAGTCATGTACTCGCAACTGTTGTCGCATGTCGCATGATGTCTGGGCGTCTTCCTCGTGTCTTTCATGATGTTCTCTTTTATGTTCGAGTGATTTTTAGTTTAAATTAAGGTCAGCGTATTTCGGCAAGGTGTTTTTAATTGGAGTTGACATTTACATATCAAAACACTCGGAATATCTGAGCAAAAAATGATCAGAAGAAATGGAATTGCTTGTTATTCCGCATACACACGCGTACCCATTGTGCTTATGAAACGTTCTAAAAAGGAGTGGTATGTGGTATGTACGTACGTGTATCGTGTATTTGGTATGAAGAAGTTGGTCATAATATTCGTCTCCACATGCTAATGCACCATTGTACTTCATTTGAACAAAATAACAGTCCAAATTCCTAGGCTTCTGCGAGGGCGTTTGAGATTGAGATTGAAGCAAAAAACATTAATAATAGAAAGGCGACACTGCAAAACAAGAGGAATTGACGTCAATACTCGGATCTTAAGTAGGTTATAATGTATAGCATATACAGGTAACAAATGCGTAATTGCATAAGGTAAGGTCAAATCTGACACAATATTTAGATCCATAACAATGTGCAATTGTACTGTCACCAGGAGCGGTGTAGTTAGGCGTAAATAGTACGTCCGGCATCATCGGAATGGAAGTGCCAATTATTTGCTGCTGTCGGAACCTTACCTATACCCATTGCGTTTTGCAGCCACACTTTTGTTTGGTGTTTTCCGAATATGTTTTCAATTTTCAATGCCTTCCAGTGCTAACCACAGTATTTTGTTTAAATCAATGAATTTGGCACTGTACTATGCAATCCTTGTCCCATATAATTTGTTAGAAATTTGAGTACAACGTCGTTTTGACCACAATTTATCCTTTTGAAGGACGTCAAATGATATTACGCCTCAGAGTAACTTTTTTTTTGATTTATTTGTTCTTCTGCTCCCTTCATTACCAAGTGTGTGATTATGCTTTGGGTAAGTGATGACGAGGAGTGTGTGTGTGTGCGTAGGCTGAAATAATAGACTTGTGGTGGTTCAAAAGCATTTCTGGAATCATCTTCTCTGGTCTCATTTTCATAGGATTATGGAAATGTGGAAAGGTTAAATTCTTGTTCCTGGTGACGCCATGAATAACAACACCACTTCAGCCTAAGCATAATTGTTTACGTGATAATATGTCAAATTACAGGATGGGTTTGCATTAGGCTAAATGGCATTGACCAATACAAACTTCATCCCCCCTATTATCTGAAAAAATCAAGGTTTCCCTAATTGCCATGTAGGAGAGGATGAGCAATTATTACTTTTATATTGTACAGCTTTGCTTCTAACTCTGTTCCAGTAATATATCCGTGTATATTTTACTGAATATTTTCGTTCAGATGTATTTGTGCAAGTGTTTTTGCCTGAAATTTTTTTATGAAGCATGATACGATTACAAGGACTTCGTTCACTGTAGCGGATTTTAGGGATCCGATTGATTTAGCTAACAAGTGTACTTGATCCTTCGATTATTCTATCGAACTCTCCAATGGATATCAAGAAGATTCCATGTTAAGTTTGGCCATGTCTAAGCTAAGGAAATCCTTAGGATCAGGTCGACTTGGCTAAAATTCTGACCAGTTGTTCATATGGCTATTCTATACAATATACAACGCTTCAATGGGTCACAAGAAGATTCGATATTTATTTTGATCCCCTTAGCAATTTTACACTTCACGAATTATTGATCTTAAGACAATTCCACAAAACAAAATCATAAAACTATCTAATATTGGCTTCTGATGTTTTTTTATAGCATTTAAATAGCAGATCTTAATGCAAAGTATAAAAATGGTTCTAATCTAATCTTATCTAATCGCATTATCAGATGACATACAAGCTAGCTCTCAGGAGTAATCGTAAGCGAACTACGAAGCATATATCTAATTAAACGCTAGTAAGTAAGCGTGGTGTTTTCTGAAACTACGGTTTCAATTAGTGTTTAGTATGTACTGATGATTTTTTGGACTGTCTTCCCACTTCACCGTAGGTCCAATTCTGTCGCTGTACAACTGGGGTGGAGTTATGTTTGTGAGTGGGTCTCAGGACAAGACGATTCGACTCTGGGATTTGAGGACGCGCGGCTGTGTCAACCTCATTTCTCCGCAGACGAATTCCAATTTTTCCACCATCAAGTCCCCAGTCGGCTCTGTCTGTGTGGACCCCACGGGAAGACTTATGGTGTCTGGTCATGAGGACGGGGCCATTGTGCTCTATGACATACGCGGAAATCGACAAATCCAGACTTTAAAGCCGCATGGCTGCGACGTTCGGTCGGTCCGATTCTCACCAAATGCCTACTATCTTCTATCGGCTGGGTAAGTGTAGTGTTAGTGTCTAGTGTCGGTGAAGCGACTTTTTATTCTGTACAACTTATTTATAATAATCAGCATGATTTCACATTAACTGACTTTACTTAACTTGGTGGAATCGGCAATTTAAACATAAAAGCGTCACGTGACCGCATCATCAGGTCCTCTTCAGGTCATTAATGATTTAGGCCCAAAGTACAAGGGGCCGGAGCCGAGAAAGCCGCCCCCAAAAGCCCAAGAGCCGGCGCAGTTTTGCCAGGGGCCGGGGCCGCGCTGTGAAAAGTATTAGCATTGAATTTTCACAACTAATTTTTTGAAACTTACGAGTTTTTATAAAGACATTCAGCTGGTTTTTGTTCGTTTGTGTTCGAAAGAAGCATTTCCGAACGAAAGATGGACCCTTAAAACGTTTCTGCAGAACTTCAATTTCCATGAATACTTTATTTGAATATGTTAAAAAGCGTCAACCGTTCATCACGATGAGTTCAATAGAATGCCTGCTTTCCATTACCACTGGTGTGTTTTACAGAAGTACTAAATGCAAATTCAAATATTATCGACTTAAAAAACCCAATAATATTGGTTCAAATGTTTTTATAACTGTTCTGTAACAATAAGAATCCTAAGAAGCAGACTTAGGAATTCGTGAACAATGGTAACTGGAAAGGCATTATGCAAGCATGTAAGTATCTCGCTGTCTGATGCAGGGAAATCAGTTGTGACCAGCATAACATGTGCGTGTATTTGGCTATTATGGCTATGGTAACCTTCTTAAACAATTCTATTTTGTAATTTCTATTTTCAGCTATGACCGACGCCTAATGCTGACGGACCTTCAGGGAGACCTGTCACTGAATCTAACGTCTGTCGTGGTTGCTTCGCATGATGAAAGAGTCATTTCCGGGCGTTGGCATCCCTCGGAATTTAGCTTCCTCTCGACAAGCGCTGACAAGACCGCGACGCTCTGGGCTATGCCGCCTTCAGCCTAATTCAGACAACAAGGGCCGCCATGAAGCGAGGAATCTGATGCACGAGCATCGCAGCGGTCCATGGACAATTAGTATTGCTATCAAAGCAGAAATATGGACGGGGAGAGATGCTTTCCCAAAAATTTATCGTTATGAAAACCGTGCAAATAGTGTAAATTAAATCAAAATACTAACTTCCTCAGAAAATCTTAAGTATTACATACATTACAGTAGTTGGCGTAGTTTAAATGCCACGCTTTTACCAGTTAAAATTATGTAATTCTGTGTATTATTCCAATTAACAATATTTTAAGTTTTCTTCTAGAGAAAAAATTAAGCTGGTTTATGGAATGAATTGAGTGTAGTTGTAGTTCGTAATCGCAACTACTGTGGCACAACACATATAACAAGTTTACTCACAAAAGTTTGTATGTAAATATGAACTTCCCTGGATCCAGTTTTTTTTTCGGTTCGTAAATATCTTGAAAGTATTTAGTAAATATAACCTTAGAGTATAAAACACCTCACAACAACTACACGGTCGTTGAGCAGGTAAAGAAAACTCTTCTGTTTTCCATAATGAACATAACTGAACCAAATATTGACTAAACATCGGATCATCGGTTCCTTCGATTTATTTGCAATAAAATATTACATATAACAAAACAATTTTTTAACTCAGACACGGGCCAATCAATTAATAATCCATGTTGAATCCAAGGTTGAGAACTGAGAACTCATTTTGAAAATCCCCTTGGCGGTTGCGCTCTAAACAGGACGCCAGAAACTCTTAGCAATACGTTAGGGGAGTGTGCCGTGAAAATTGACGTGCAATGACCACATTCGACATCGATACATCATTAAGTCTTAAGTTCAGTTCTTCTGAAAGTTAAAAACGGAATTGGTTAGCATTATCATTTAATTGTATTATATCGAATAGATTTTACAAATCAACCAATGTTCTTCAACTATCTAAAAAACTAGTCCTGTTAAATTATAGACGATCGATCGGTGATTTCTCGTATGTATAAAAATAACAATTTTTAACGACGATTAACTTCAGTGGACCGCTAGTCTCTCTGTGCGTACAATATCTACATTTTGTTTTAAGTAAAAATAAAACAAAAATCAATACCACAGCGCGACGGTAAGCATTACTATATTCCCTTCCCTAAACGCATGCCAAATTGCCAAGTGTGCCAGATCAAGTTAATTTTATTTGAAAGGCAAGAAATTAACATCTGTACGTACAATACACTCTTCATCTACATAATATACATTTGCACCCAGTACACTCTTCAAATTAAGGATCACCTGAACGTTCAAACTAAACTGAAATGCACACATGTTGGTCACGCATCACGCATATTCATCAAGCAATGGCTCTCATTTTTGTATTATACCATTATTATTGGTGTCGGTGATTGTAAATTAATTAAAAATTAAACATTTTATAGAGGCCTCAGATTCAGATGGTGGGGCGTATCTCGCGTTTAGTTCAAAATACACTGCAGATGATTTTAGAACAGTTATTTTTTTATTAGAAAACGAGACAGTTGCCAGATATACGATGCAAGGTGAAAATTCCAGGACCAATCCCCGAATCACCGATACGAATCACCCCAAATATTAGCAAAATTTTAAGGTATTGGCCATCCATATTGGTCCAGTACTTTTTAAGGGATTGCATGCTAAAGTTTATGACCCTTTAGCGCCCTTCTTGGGGTGAAGCCGAGGGTCAATCCAAGGTTCGAGAGCGTGCCCCGTGATTGTTACACCCGTGGGTACACGAATCACGAACAGAAAAGGGGGTAGATTTTTGACCCTTTGTCTCCCCTGAAGGCCAAATCAAGGGTCAATTCAAGCTTCGATAGTATTTTACGTGACTCATACACCCGTAATTACACGAATCGCAAATAAAAGGGACTAATTTTTTACCCTTTGGCGCCCCTGATGGTCAAATCAAGGGTCAATTAAAGCCAACACGATGTTACCCGTGATTCCGACACCCGTAGTCACGAATCGCGAATAAAACTCAAGGTCACATTGCGACCTCGTGGGGTCAAACGAAGGTTCAATCGTGTGGTTGTAATCTGTAGGTGATAGGCATCATTTTGATATGAAACTTTAAAAATTTAACCCTGAGTTGACCTGGGTTCAAAGTTCCGGGGGTAAACCATTGGTCATCCAAATCGGTTGAGTTGTTTAGGAGGAGATAGTCTTCAAACAAACGAACGACAGACAAAGCAACGATTTTATGGTAGGGAGAGAGTAACGTTCAAATCCCTGGCCTCGTGTACTTTTTAAAAAATTCTTCCATCCAAGCTGTATAACAACTTCCATTCAGTCGTTGCCTCGACACAGTTGGGACATAATGAGGCCAAAGTTGTGTTAAAATAAGCATGCACGCATAACCGAGAAGGAGAATGAATACAGTTAGTTTGCTGAGGTTGCGGTTGCGGCCCGTGGGTTGTGATTATTTGCATGTATTCGTATTCGTACAGTTTTAACTAGCAAATAATCTAGGACTTACCTAACAAGTAAATGGAGCAATCTGAAACCTTGAACTATTATTTCAATTTAGGATTAAGGCTAGAGTGCTGTGGGAGTGGGACTCAGATCGCCGCTGCAGCCGCTTAATTGAGCTTTGGGAACTCTATTCATATTCCGCTGCGCTAGCCTGAAACTTTAAATGCTTTTCATGTGCCTACTACCATCGAGTATTGCAGCGAAATAAACGAATCCCGGACATTTCGCCGGTGGACTGTTCGTCGAGAGGACTTTTCATCGATTCAAAAAAAAAAATGGAGGAGGCATCAAATGAATCAATGCAAATTGATGAGTAAATGCTTGTATAGTGGTTTCATGTTATTTTTCCTATTCAAGTCTCAAGTTAAACTTCGTCAAGCGAGGGATCGCTAGCACTTAGCCCTAACCCAAACTCCAAAATAGTTATAGATATAGAAAGAAGATGTAGATTCAACTCGCATCTACAAGCGATCACATTTTATCCATAACCAGACAGTTACCTGGTCTACAACCCGGGGGGAAAGGTCAACAGTCAACGAAAATCCCCCCACGGGATCACCCCAAAAATTAGCAAAATATTAAGCTACGAGCGTGTCACCCGATCTAACGATTCGGTGGGAACGGATGAGGTCACAGGTCAAACTTGTACCCACTGACCACACCCAAGTCAGCAGTTTGCCATCTGTCCTAACATTTCCATTATTCCGCCCCGATCGAGCTTAAAATTAACCAAAAGCTTGAATACCACGATCTGTGTTACACCCGCAGGCACACAGATTTGTAATTAAAACAGAAGGGCCAACTTTTGACGCTTTTTGGGGGACCTTAGTGGGGTCAAGCTTTTAATTCACCCGATGTGAGTGTAAAACCCATAGGTAAACTAATTGCAAATGAAACAACATGACCAAACTATGACCATTTGGCAACCTTGGAGGCCTTCAATAGGAAGAGCAAATAAAAGTTTGAGTGTATACATCGTGAGTCGTATACCCGAAGGTACATAGGAAAACTAAACCTATTCCCTAATCCCAAGTAACCATAATCAGATCATGTGCTTTGTTAGTGTTGTTATGAGAAACCCCAGACCCATGCGGGCCGTGCGTAACGCCTGTTGACAAAAAAAATCTCAATAAACAAAAGCTGGGGAGAGAAGAGTGAAACTCCACACAACAGCAGCTCGTTGCACTGTTTGACCTTGAATCCCGACTTGACTTTTAAATATGACCCTATGTCAAGGTTCCAAATGTCAAGGGTCCACCAAAATCTCGAAAGGAATGACCGGTGAGCTAGCGCAGCTCATAAGCTATCGTTCATCCAGATCGCCTGAGTATCTTCGGAGGAGATAGTGTACATACATACATACATACATACATCCATACATACATCCATACAAAGTAACGATTTTATGTAAATGGATTGGTCAGCCAGTACTGATGTGCCCCATGGTTCTCACACCCGTCGCCACACAAATAACGAATAAAAAGTCAAGTTCACATTTTGACCTCCTGTGGTCAAACGAAGGGTCCCTTTGCGGTTACTATGGTAATGTGGTTGTAATCTTTAGGTCACAGGCTTCCAAATCGGTCTAGTACTTTCGGAGGGAATGCGTGGTAAAGTTTTTGACCATTTGGCGCCTCGAGAGGTCAAATTCAGGAACATCATCAGAGCTTCCATCTTCTTCATTTGTTGCATTGAGTTGTTGTCCTTCCTGCGTAAATAGTTCGTTTCTTGGGCTGCACTATGGTCCAGAAACCAGGTTAGAGCCGCCAAAATTCAAAATTATGAATTAGATTTTTTTATGTAGGCTGGTTTGGACTAGCGCTGGACATGTTCTGTCAAAATTTTATGCGATTTGATATGGGCGTTTTCATATGAGACGCATTTGAATATTGAGGGTTTGCATATGGAGCATGGCAGGTTTTTTGAGGTCACCATAACCCGCCATAACAAGAGCTATAAATAAAACTTGATATGGAACATGAACCTAGGACCATGTTCTTATCTTATGTGCTGCGACGAGCTGCGACAATTCAGTAATACTAAGTATAACAAGGGTCAAAGTTGGGTATGGACTGCTGTAAATAGCATGTAGGGGCACTAAACTACATGAAAAGGTGTTTCAGTTGAACAAAAACAGAGTATATTTTTGGCGGCTCTCACCTGACGCCTGGTCCATAGTGGGCTGATGTTGCTTATGATGGCCTTTCTTCTTCTTACATGTACTCTTCAAAAATCTTCTGGCCTTGAAAATACCCTAGAATAGAATTTTTTGTTAAACGGTCACCATAATACACGGCTTCCCTCCTGAAACATTTTACCAGTTCCAAGTCCAAGAAATGCTACTTTAAGCAGAAGTAGTGCCATCTAAGCCAAATTTAGGTTGAAATTCTTTTGCACAACCACCTTACTTCTTACTTGTCAGAGTCTTCCGCTTCCGTGTTTCTTGCTTCTCTGTAAGATTCATGAGGTCACGCTTTTCCCAAAACTGTATCTTAGAGAGTGGTTTAATTAAAGCATCCGCAACGAGCCTTGTTATCGGCAAATACTTAAGGTCGATCTGCTATGTCTCCACCAACCAACACAGAAAGTGCCAACAAACGGCTATATGGTTGGTCTGGTCGTGGAAATCAGGATTTTCGGCCAGCTTTCTGTCAGCGTATATCCGAATTGGCTTTATCCAATGCATCCTTTTTATGTCAGACAAGAAGTTTCGTAACTAGATGCCTCCTTATTGGCCGTAGCTAGGGCCATGTATTCAGATTCGGTTGGAGACTGGGCTATCTGGGTATGCCTCCGGCTTATTTAAGGCAAGGTCAGCGGTCATTCAATCACTCTGTGTAGATGACTTCAGAAGTCGACCTTAGACCAGTCTTGTCTCCTGCACAGCAAATGCAATGTCAGGTCTCGTACATCGACTTATGACGAGAAGAGCTCCGATTAGGTCTTGGTATAAAAGAGATGGATCATGTCTGTCTGATCTCAGAACCGAATCAAGATTATGATTCGGATTCATTGGGATATCTGCTCCCCTGCTTTTATCAATCCCAAACTTCTTGAGTGTATCCATTATCCATAATATAGCTTTTTTGATGAAGCTGGATACGGTTAGAAGTGTTTGTAATTTCAATTCCTAGGAGCTTTCTTCTGTAACAATTGTGTTGAAACTGTCTTGTATGCTTGCTCTAATAACATACAGATGGTGAAGATTAGTTTGTGTGAGAAGACCGTCAACCACGTAGAGAACCCCTTAAGCTATATTCCCTATACCAGAATTCCTTATCCGGTTCTTGCGGTCCATTCAACTTTTGGATTCAGAATTCGTGTACTTGCTTTCTCTCAAAGACAAGATCGTACGGAGTTTCATTTTACTTGTTGAGCTAAGAAGTCTATTTTGTGTGTAGATTACGACTGCTCGGCATCCTGCCAGAACGTTTCAGGGAGTCCTACTTCAAGTACAATAGCTCGAGCCATGTTCCTGTTCTTACTACTCTCTCATTTGTTTTATTAGCAGGCGAGCAGCCTGCTCCTGCCTTTGTCAGATTTAATCCATTTGACATTGGTACTGAGTCCCAAAGAAACGGCATCGATAGTGTAAAATATGCTTCCTGCAACTCAGGTACATCGAAAGCTTTGTAAACCACCCCTTTTCTTCTGGCATTCTTCCAGACCGTGCCTTTGTCATTGTCATTGTTGAAGGGGTTTCTAAAACGTCCAGTTTACATGTGCAGGGAACGCCTTCTCTGTTGGTTTATCTTTCGTCAAATTTTCATAGCGTGATTCAATAATGTTGAGCTTCGTAATCAGTTTTGTAATTGCCTTTTCCGCGCTTGGAAGGACACTCCAAGCTTCCATGAAGCTTTCATTTCTGGGCCCCTTCAACTGGTGGATGATCTTTCCGATGATGGCCTCATCGTCAATGCTTGTATAGCCGATGGCTTTTAATTGTCCTGTTATGGTTTGCAGATTATTGATCAGTTCACTTGGCGACTTATCACCTAACACCATGCTGTAGAATTTTTGGTGCAACTCCTGTCTGGTCCATGTGTTTGTTTGCTTGCTTCCAACGTTTTCCATTGTCATTGGTATTGGAAAATAAATGCGAAGTAATTTTATCCTAAAATGTTTGGAGGATGACTTCAGGCCAGCCCGATTGGCAATGTCGCATTTCCGCTGCTTGTTCGCGTCGGAAGCCTAAAATTTGAAGCTAGTTGCGGAATAAATACCTCTCACTACTCCTGTTCTACCTCGGCCTTTGGTTGATTTCTACGATTGGCATGAACTACCCAATAGCTTAACTCCTGTTCCTGGTTTTGTTATTAATCATACCGCTTCCAGAGCTTAGTCGCGCAACCTAATTTGTTGAATTTTTAAAGCGGAGGTGATAATTGTTTCTTGATTTAAACAAAAGTTTCTGGATTAATGTTTAAAGGGTTTTATTGGAACTGTAACTACGTACAACATTGACGAACTGCACTGTAAGATAAATGATGTAACTGAAGTATCATGGAAAGGCAGATGTTAAGCGACCACTGAACAACAATTCGACTAACTAGAAACTCAACAGCTTATACTCAAAAACTCCACATATACCTTAACGGAACTCCAGGAGTTGAAGCGAAACTACGCCATTCAAAATATAAATGAGGCCGCACTTGCTTACTCAATAAACCACTTAATTCATCTCAACTACATTCAACATACAATAACTTCCCTTGCTGCTGAGTGCCAAGCAGGAAGGGTGCCGAGGAACTTGATATCAGGAAAACCATTATTCAACGTCTTGCAAATCTTACTCATGAAGTTGGTACTGCAGTTGGCAAATCGTAACTACATACTTTAAATATACTATTCATTCTGTTATCGAAATGCAAGTTTTCTGAAAGCAGCATTTTCCTCACCATAAAAATCTTAATCAAACGTATTTCAGAGAACACACAAATCTATCGGTTTATACCTGTACCGTTCATGTATGGAGATAGTCATTGCGCCATAACAGGATCACCTAAAATACGTAGCTGTGGATAAAACCGTCATTCATTAATTTATTCATTTGATACGAACCTGCAGAATTGAACACAGCTTGTGCATGATACCTCGCTATACATACGATCGAAGCGCATTTAGCAAATGTGCCCGAGCAATCCCTCGAAGTTCTACTCCAGACCAAATAGTACAGGTAAATCATATATACTTAAACTTAAATGAATAAATAAATAATAAATGAAACAGTACAGCTCCATTATTTGCCATGTTGATCAACTTTTACTTAACCTCTGCTTCCGGTTTGTTCGATGGAATGCAAAAAATATGGAGCGAAACCGATCACCCGAATATATAGTTCCAAATATCCAAATATCCAAAATATCCAAAATATCATGATATTGTGTATTTTCTGGATATTTGCATCGTCATAATTTCCAAGTCGTAGTTCCGGCGAACATATACAATAAAATTCGCAAATCGAAAATATAGCAGCCAGGGCAGTGTAGCCAGATGGTTTGAAGACTGTCTCTTCTCCACCCTTCATATGGTAAAAACTATTGCCGAATGCAAGCGTAGATGCTTGGGGCAGTGAACGGGGGTTGACCTGCACAGCGGGCAACGACAGCGGAGGATTCCATCAATGAGAATCAATCAATGAGGAGCGGACGGTGAGGACAGGTGAACCAAGGACGAGACCACGCGGAGAGAATGTGTGTTGGAATAAATGCTGGATAACGTTCAGGGTTATTCGAGCAGAGTCAAGTTCAATAGCCAAATAGGTGTTTAAATACTATGCAATACAAGGGCAATTCATAAACCAAAAGTCATAAGATTATAGGAATGCACTGCAAGTGCATTTATAGTTTTATTGATTCCGCATTACAGAGCTTCACACTTCGAAGTGCCATCTAAGCGGATTCCCTTTGATCCCTTATTCTTATCTGTACTCACGAGATATAAATACATAGAGTCATAAAACAGGAATGCTTGACTATGGTAAATTCTACAATACCAGAGGAAGATAAACTTAACCTATATAAGAATGTTACTGTATTATTATTGTGACAGCACAAAATATCAACACCCTACTTAATACAAAAACCTACTGTTTGAGACTTAACTAGCCACGAATACTAATTTCCTCATCTTTAGAGATTATGCTTCCTGTTTCTGGTCCTGTTTGTTTTGACTTGGGGCGGCGTCCCTTCTGGTTTGCTCGTCTTCTTCCGCCGAGTCCCTTTGCCTTGTTTCTCGCAAGCCATAGACCCAGGATGGCGATTCCAAAGGTGTATAAACCAGTTATGATCCAAAAGTCATATTCGCTATCGCTATGACTTGTTGTCAAATGGTCCGGGGGAAGAGGTTTGAAGACCGCCGTTTGAAGAGGCCGTCCAAGTTGATGTGAGGCGTCAGGTGCCATTCTAATTTCTCCATCATAAGTGGGTCTTCTTTCTCTTTATATACCAGACTCATTGTCTTTCCTTGGTAAGTGACATTGTTCAGTGTAAAAGTTGATGTCAGTGGCAACTTAAACAACTTATTCGGGCATCTGACTTCACGGGACTCTCCCAGAGTGTAGTTCAAGCCTGGTTAGTAGATGTGAAGTTTGTCATGGTAAGCTTTGATTTGTACAAAGCTCACCTCATCTCTCTCCCTGCTGGGGTAGCAGGTCTTAATTCCGAACCATTCCTTCTCATCGGTGACAGATTTCTGTTTCTGGCACTTCCGAGAGTAGGGAAGGAAGATCCGTCCACGGGCTTCTTTGCCCATGTCTACCGCATGTATGCAATCTTCGTTTGATGAGATCATGGCGTTCTGGGGCCCATGATATACTACTTTACAAGTTTGATTATTCTCTTTGACCATAATGTAGAACGGGTCTGCTTCCACAATCGTTAGATTTGTGTTAAGGACAGGAACAGAAAACTCAAGCTGCAGTGTATGTTCTTCTGGATTCTGGATTAAACTCACAGCCCTTTGGTTCTCCATATTCAATGGGACAATTTGCTCCACATGGCAACGTAAAGTTCATATATTCAAAAAATGTATCGTCCATTGATTTGCGTTTCCGTTTCCGCTTCGTTTCCGATATCACTCCCCTTCATATAAGTAGTCTTTGTATTATATACGACACGAGATATTGTACGTCGGTTATTTTTTATTTGAAGAGGTTGACGTCTGTGATCAGCCTGTCAGATTTTCACCCATTTGCTGCAAAACTTCTTGCTGCAAAATGACCAGATCCTTGCTGTTAATTGTGGCCTTCCCCTCCAGGTCGTCCAAAGTGTTTTCAATTTCCAGCTGGGTTGCTTTTACGCCTTCCACCTCGTGGTTTGCGTACGACGAAATCACAATTCCGGCACTTGCAACGGCAAAAATTATTAGTGCTCCAATTGCCAGGAGAATAACTTGTTTAGGGTACGACTGATGGATTTCTTGGGACACATCCGTTCCAGCTCATTTAAAAACAATTCTTTGTACTGGTCCTCACATTTGTTCACCAGTTTAGAAGCAACTGCAGCGGAAAGTCAGTTTGTTGGAAGCAAGGTACAGGGAGACACGAGGTTGATCTTCATGTTCACGCTATTGAATCGTAGTTACCAACGTAGTTACCAACGTCATTAACGCGTATGTAAGTTGATTGCGAAGTACTTGAATTATTTGACGTACACACCTGTAATTCATATTCAGAATCAAAACGATTACGATAATTGATTGGAACTAAAATTACAGAATTTACTGATTTACAGTATTACACATTCACTTAAATAAATACTAATTAATTAGTTGTTCTTTTGGTAACTGTCATACAGATACCTGTGCTTGTTCATGTTGAGAAATAAATTCCAGGTCCGCCGCTTCTTCAAATCGAGCAGTTTCCTTTTCACTCCTTGGTATTTATCTGAATGCACTCCTTATGTCTGGTGTGTGAACTTTGAACAGCGCTTCATTTTGTGCAAAATGCACTAACAAACACTAGTTTTAACACGAGCACACGAGTGAACTCGAACTTAATATTTTTCAAAAGCTTCGCAGTCTGTTCAAATTATGCCGCTGTAAAAGCAGTACGTCGTAGCGAAGGCAAACCGACTGACCTAATGGTGACAGATTGGACACTTCGAACCACAGACGACTTTTGAAACATTTCAGTAATACGCTTATCAACAGAATGCATTTGTATCTGGTATAAATTAGCCTTAATGTAGATCCGCCCCTGATTTCAACAATGTGTCATGGCTAAATTCATGGTCATTTCTGCATCGAGGGACAAGTAGATACTATGGTTCATGTTCGCAGTGCAGCAACAGAAGTCCTTCCAGTGGCGTTATCAAGACCGACGGAGTCGATATAGTTGATAGTCTTATCTCTCCAATTTGTTTAATAATTAATAATTATTTAATAAAGAAATACCTACCTATACTTTGTAACTCTAATCGGTAAAAAACAAATACGGAAAGGAACTATGTACTGTGACCGCTTTCGAAGTTAAGGAAGCATTAAGGTGCATTTGACAAAGCGAAAAATAAAGCGAACGAATTACAGTCTGTAAAGGCCTCGGCCACTGTATCGGACTATAAGGTAGATTTTTCCCACGCACTTATGCTGGGGGGATGTGTGGTACATACTGGGGGCTGAGTGGTAGCATGGTAGCAGCCTTATGCTTACATAATTGTAATAATAATAATTGCAGGGCACCTCCACTTTTGGGTATTTTTGCGTATTTCAATATCCTAGTATTGATATTTCCAAGCCTATTTATGTAAATGTAATGTTGATTCACTGTGTACTACATTCTCCAAGCTACTCGTATATTCCTAAAGTAAAATGTATTGGACGTTGAATGTTGTCATTGCATCATCGACAGAATCAACGTTGAATATATTTTACTTGAATAATATTTTAAGTGTACAGAATTTCATTTTATTATTACTGGCATTTGTGTGAAAAATGAATTATGACTTATGACATTCCATTAACCTTTTAATTAGGATCGCAACCATCTCCATAAGCTAGCAGACTGGGAGTTTTTATTGTCGAATTTTATTTGTTTATTGTTTGTTTTAACAGTTCTCCAATTGATGAAGAGTTAATAAACCATTTAGTTGCTTTCAGAAGAATGAACTATAGTTTTATATATTTAAAACTAGCACTTTGTCAATCCTTTGTTCAACAAAGCCTAGTTAGAAGTTGAAAATTGGGAGTCAAGCTGATATAGCAGTTCACATGCCAGAATGAAGAATTTCGCCGATTTTTCTGCCATTACTTTGCAGATTCTGGTGCGTACAATCTTAAAGTTTGTATAAAATCGTTAGTGTTTGTGTGTTTGCTTGCATGTCCGCTATCGTCTCTGAAACTTCTAGACGGGTTTTGATGAACGATAGCTAAAAAAGCTAATTTTCTGGGTCAGCCCGTAGTGGGGTTTAGACCCCCGGAACTTTGACCCCGGGACAAACTGTATGTCGTAACACACCGAGAGTCTCTGAGCGTGACTGGACCTAGGAATATTTCGTAACCGTTACGTTGCGTTGTACAAATTAGCCTAAACGAAATATTTCGTAACCGATGATTCGTGAAATGTCGTAGCATACCGAGAGTCCTCGAGTGTAACCGAGGAGCTATGTCGCGATGCCGTAGCTCACACCCTATGTCGTAAATTTTCCCTCAAATTTGATTCGGGAAAAAACACACAATTTGAATTCAGGAATCTTTGGGGGAGTCGTAGTGGCCTGCTGTATCAGTCTAAATCTGTTCCAGCAGTCCTCTTTTGGACTTACAAGCACGGACCCTCCCGATCCCGATAGTATTATCTATGACTTGCTTAGTAAATGAGTTTCCCCCTCTTGGTAATCTTGAATAAGCGATAAGAACCATTTTTGGCAGAAAGGTTGGAATTGAAAAGGAGTTCGGGGACGACGGTGCGAGTTTGTGAGTGTCGGCGTCGTGTGCGAATGCCACAGGCCTGTTATTCCGATCGTAGATCGGGGTTTCGGGTATCCATTTACATAAAATCGTTACTTTGTATGGATGTATGTATGGATGTATGTATGTATGTATGTATGTATGTATGTA
>JAQFXY010000395.1:0-30577 GCA_034693865.1 Ceratophysella sigillata | reverse complement strand
GCCGGTCCAGGGATCATTTTGTCGTAGGAAAGACTGTCGTACGACGTCGTACGATTGCAGTGTGGCTGGCGCTTTAGTCCTCTCATTTCCTTCACTTCTTGGGCAAAACCAAGCGTACGCTTCTTCGTTGAATAATTTCCTCACTTTCCATTCAATGTATGTAGGCATAGATGAGCGGAATAATTAGGAAGAATCTCTGCAGATTCCACCACATTCCACTACCACTAATCACAAACAACTCCGTTTCCACTTTAGGCTGGGCAGAACTGCTAGCAGTAATTCGGATTGTTTTTCTTATTTGTTGTATGTCCCTTAAAAGTTTCTGTGGTTATAAAAAGCAGCTCACAGCCATTTGTACTAAAATAGTTGCAGAAATTACTATATGTATTTTACTAACATAATAGACTGCTAAGACGTAAAAGTGTAGAAGAAAAAGTAAGCTCATGTCCTTTGCCTCATCGTAAGGAACAGGTCAGTTGTTAACCAATTTTCTGCGTAGTAGAAATGGCTTCTGATCTCGCTATGAGCAGCCATGTTAAGCCGTTCTAAATAATCTCGGCATCTCCACATAATTCTACATCGTTTCCGTAGTTTAAAACGACTGAAACTTTGCAAATAAACTCGGAACACATTGTGCTTGTTCCCATAAAGCCGTCCAACGGAGGGTTTATGAACAAAGTCCCATCTGGTGCCCTCTTCGGTCCACCAATTTGTCCGGCCTGCTCTCCCTCACACATTTACTCCAGCACTCGTTAGAGCTCCAAATACTGAACAATACGAAATGATCCAAAATGACAGTTGATTCATCCAATTTCCTGCCCACGACTCTGCGTCTCCTTGGTAGCCTCCATTCCATCCACTTCCATTACTCTGCTTGGAAATTGGAATGAATTTCTATTTTTGAGAACCCAGACTACAGAACCTGATCCGAGTATCCATTCACTCATCAATTATTGACCTGAACCTCGCATGTTGTTCGCAAAGGAAAGAAGGACCCATCCTCCGCATTACAAAAACATAATCATGCCCAGCCTGAGATGGGCAGAGGGATGAACAAAGGCTGGAGCCCAAGTCGAGACTCGGGAGACCAGAGCCAAACCAGTAATTAAACGGAGAGAGACACAACAATGGAGCGTGGAGCACAATACAAGGCTACGGTCCAGTTTACTACCAAATACAGAACGGAGCCAAAGTAGTAGCTAGGTAGAATCCGAGGATTCTTTTTCAATTTCTCCACAGAACCTAATCACGAGTATCCGTGACAACAATGGGCTTTCCTGCTTGAGCACAAGTTAAAGCCCATGCTCAGCTCCAATGGATAATTGTATTTACTTCTCTTGCCGTTTCCAAAGCATAGATTTTTTAGAAATTACCTTCTCCGTTCCAAATAACAGGCTCGGAACTAAGTATTCCTATTGTCAGGCGTACTAGGCTGGAATAGTAATCAGGATGTTACTTTTTGCTAGGCATACACAAAGTACAGCACGTAGCAAGATGGAAAATACCTTCGTTTCCGGCCTCTCAAATCCTTCCATCTTTTAGTAGTGACCAAGAGGACGAGTCCGATTTTTGGAAGAATCGATCGTTATTAATGTTGTGCTGGACTTTGTAGTCTGATCTGAGCAAATATGAATAAATAGCAGTAAATAGATAAGTGAGTGAGGATATGCCAAGCGGATAGTATCTCGTGCCAGTTGAAGTATTTACAATCAAATTAAGGTTTGGTCTTGAACCTAAAAGTGGACAATTGTCTACGTGGAGCTGAGGCTTGTATCCCTAATGTCATTATCATTCTAGCTAAACGGGTCGTGGGCTAAAGTCCAAACTTGGGCTCCGTTCTCTGTCGAACACACAAAGTAAATAGTTTACAAAACTTTTAATTGAACGGCTAAAGCGGGTGAGTTCCCAGCTCCAATTTGACCTATCTACTACCTATGCCTACCTGCCTAGCTGCCGCTTTAATATTCATACCATCATCAGTCGTAGAAGGTCCTACATAGAAGCATATAGGGGGAAACAGGGAAGTTGAGCAGAAAGGGAACCTTGGGCCATGTCCATGCTTTCAGAACACGTTCAGCTCCATACATAATTTAAATTTCCAATGAAAATAGGAATTCACAGCTAAGACGGAGCAAAAAATGGAGCATGTAAATGGAAAATGTAAACTCCTCAGTCCTAATTCATGGACTGAAAACTCTAATCTGGCCAAATAGCTGGAAGTCGAAGAGATTTCGGCTTGACACACATCCAAGTCCAAGTACACACAGTGGACGTGAAGCGTAAACCGTAATCTAGACAATAGTAGTTGAATTCATACGCAGACACAAGTTCCACGACAATTCAGCCCATGTTCGAAAATTAATAGTAGCGAAAATTCATAGTCGGCCACAAGCTATTATTCAAACTAGTCCCTGGAAATCTACACTGGAGTTTTTACATACCAAAGTGGCATTTGACAGTTTAATTCTAGGAGTAGGAATGGAATGTATGTGCTAAGAGCTTTTGTACATTTTAATTTAGAAATCCATCTGAATTTTGGCGTTAAATAATAGATTGAGGCTTGTGAATTGTGGTGTGAGCGGATTGCGATGTTTCCCTTGACTAGACGTAGGTACTCGGAGTAAGTGGAGAGAAAGGAGATCGTAAATCGTCCAAACTCAGCAGCATGTAAATAATAGGAAGTGGAGGAATGGAGACGAGAGGGCTAATCTTCATAGAAATAATATCCTTGGTTTAGAGTACGTACAGGTAGAGCGAGCAGTGCAGTGGTGGAAATGTATTATTATTTACTTATTTTTTGGTGGAAGGTTGGAAGGATTTCTCGGATTTCCTCTCCACATCATTCCACTTCCCAGCCAAAGCCCGCCTCTCCATTCGGTGCAATGATGTATGAGAGATGATAAGGAAGAGCAGCCGAGAAGAACCTGCCTTTCTTCCTAACTACATTTCACTGCATTACAGAGCATTACATTACATTAGTACTCGCTCTGTACTCAGAGTCGGGCTTCAATGACTCCGCCGCCGCACTTCAGTCTCAAACGACAAGCAGCGAGAACCGTGGCATGGCCACACTTGAGCTTTCTCCATATTTACACCCATTAGCCCCACAGTTCCACAAAACACAATTTAGGCACAAATGCCTCTGTCTACATTTACAGCATATTCTGCCACATTACGTCTATGGAATGAACCATTTGGTTTAGCATGCGCTAACCTACATAGTCCTAGTACATGGTACTTAACAAGTTATTTGTTTTGTGCATGGGTCTCGTGTCAAATTTGGTGATCGGTAAATCAGAAGACCTTCCTAACCTGTTTCAAATATTCGAGTGTGATCCAAACTTTGAAATAATATTCCTGAAACTGGCCGAACTATTGAAATTATGAGTATATGCAGGAGAAAGCACTTTCACCTCCAGTCTTGTGCTTCTGCCTAGCATTGGCTGTAGCTTATGACTCTAGCTAATCTTAAGCCTGGTTAGTCATCGTCTCAAGACTGAAAAAGTAAATACATCTTCTTATCACGCAATTCCAAAGTTCCCAGACACATTTTCTGTTAGGAGGAAATTGAGTGCCGTTGGGGCTCCTGGTTACTCAAACCTAATTTTCTCAAGTACTTACTTACTTGTGCACACAGGACTTACTTGCAGTAAGAAGTTTGGGAGGAATCCAGTACTGGTCTACCTTAACTAATGTGATCCTTGTCGTTTTCACAGAACCGGCTGCTAGCTTGTTTGGTGGGGCCAGGGCCGAACTGTGTCTCATTTCCCTGGCATGCATGGCCTGCTGCTCTGCAACAAGGAGGAAGGAGGAATCCCAAGCCGTGTGTGGCATGGAGTGTGCCATAATCAAATATGTATGTAGATGAGGCACTCGAGAACGGACTTGATAGTCTCTTATTCATGTACCAGACTGTACCCGGAACCCTCTCCAACCAAACTTCCACTGCATGTCCCACATAAGAGGCTCCAAGAAGGGGAAAGGCCATGGAGAAAGCGGAGAAAGCAGGCTTCTTCCAACTCCTCTAAAATCTCTCATCAAGCATTTCTCAAATAACCCACTTCTTCAACTGGCGCAGTACAAAAATGACTACTAATTACTACAAGAAGATAGGCAAAGGCTAGCATAAACCCCAACCAACCCAAGCCAGGCCTTAATGTAAAAAATGCTGTATCTATGCATGTTACTCAGCCTACAGTACCACAAGAATCATCTACATATGTACTACTCTAGTTACGAGACATTTTAAACATACTTTGTACAACTATTAATTTCAGGATCACGAAAAATTCACTATCTGATACAAAAAGATGAAGAACCTTGTGAAATGTGGGATCTAGGACATGCTGAATTTTAATCAGAATCGATTCTTCTGCTCAAATTATGTGGTTTAAACCTTCTAATCTGGCATCAAAATCAAACCAGCTTCAATTGTGTCGCTACTGCTGCTCGCAGCAGGCTGACCAAGGGGTTAATTGGCTAAGCGTACTCTCAAAAAACACTTGTCAAACGTTTTCTGGAATGAGTGGCTCCGTTTAATCCTGTCCTGCCGTGATCGAGCAAATCTCGTCATAGAAATAGAAGCGATTATAAATGAATCCATGCACCACGTGCAGACTAGTCCACCCACCACTCCTCCATTACAATCCCAATACTCCTCGATTACATAACATCTTTCCAAATTGCGGGAAGAGTGGAGCTGGTAAAATGTAGAAGACCCAGGCTCTGTAGTCTCTCTATCCAGCTAAATAAGCGGAGCCCATAATAAATTTAAGAAAAGCTGTCCTCTGAAAACTCATTCACTCGGCCGAATAATAAGAGGGAGGGGGGAGGAACCGTGTTGAATGCTGATGTTATAGTCAAGCGACGGGACGATGAACGATGACTGATGTCTCGCAGCAGAATAGGAAAAGAGAAAATAATTCTGTCTACAGCAGCTCGAGACAAGAGTCTCACGCCTTATCCATGCCCCGACTTGAGTTAAATATGAATGTAAGAATTTTAGGAATTTATAGTCTTGTACAAATAGCTTCTACGAGCAATCTAATCTATTTGTAATTATTTCAAGCTTTCTAGACTGGCTTCCTGTATCACGGTTGCTCATGGGCGGGAAATCAGCTCAAAATATCATCGGACAATCTTTCTTTCAGTAGATAGTTGTAATAGTTCATTAAAACACTATAAAAACGACATGTCAGTCAATCGCTAAATGCGATGTTCATCGTATCGTGTAATGTATGTCGTGTATTAGATAACATGTAGTGTAACCTGCTACAAGAAGCGGACTATCTAGCACTAATCGGTTTTGCCTAATTGAATGAACTCGCTGATATTATTTGGGAAATGAGCTAATTGTAACCAGAAGATGCAATTTAAATTTAAGCCTATCCATGCCTTTCTGCCAAACACTCGCGATTCCTACCCCTTGCCTCTAAGGACAAATTCAGATACTGCCTTGCTCCGACCTACAGACAGACAGACATGCCAGCCTAGAGGTTGATACGATAAGGCCCTTGAGTGCACAAGGAAAGAGAAAAGGAAGAAGACTGCATGAGTTTTGTGAGTTTTGGTTCTGTTTACTCATTTCTTTTATTTTGAGTATTGGAAGGAGAGAGAAGGAAAGGCCTGTCAACGTCAACAACTGAACCAAAACCTAGTCTCCGCTCCTAACAAAGTACAGAGCTGCTCAGAGCCGGCTGACCAAGTCTCCACTACACCACTGACGCACCTGCCCAAATTCTTCATATAAGCTCTCTATTGCTCCAAGTCAGCGTAAATATACCCAGTGTTTCCCTACGCTTTCATCCCAAATGCTTCAGCCTCACCAACTCGCTCTGAGCCCTTCTCTCAACTCCAATTTCTGCCCGAGCTCCGCTCACCATGTCACCAAGGCTTTTATTTCCCTGTCTTAGCTTAGCAGTCATGTGTAGTGCAGTGGGTCTATGCTTCCTCCACACATTATTCCTTTGCACCATCATGAGCAAGGGCGACACGACAATTTGGTACAGGCAATTCCAGAGTACAATAGTCACATTCGCTCAACTTAATTTATTCATCTTTATTTTGATTTTTATTATGAGCAAATAATTATAATTCAATTTTCTGTGTGAAAGTTGAAAAGACTCTGGAAAACATTTTTTTGTAACTGAACCATTGTTATACTGTCACTGCTATAGCTAACAGAACGCTGTATTAATCCTAGTTCGTTAAGATAATTTATTGTTTAGTAGAAAAATTATTTGGATTTATTAAAAGTTTAGTTAGAGTTGACAGGTCGTAGGTAACTATACGTCTGTGTCGTGTCTGACACGGTTTGGAAACCAACGTGTGACGATGACTAACTACTGGGTATGCAAAATGCAATTATGACACGAAGTTGTTTGTAGTTGACCAGAGTGAATTTTGCCGCTTTGAATCGTCGCGGATTCACGGAGAGAGAGAGTCCGGCGGCCGGGATATAAATATAATATTACGTATACGTAGGCCGTTCGTTGAGGAATAATGGAGGAATAGTGGAAGAAGGCCTAGCTGGGAACTCGAGTGTAAGCACAGAGCACAGGTAGAAGGCCTTCCCTCCGCCTAATGTTAAGCAAACAGAGTCCTCACCAGGGGTGATGTTTTATGAAGATGAAGGCAAATAAGTTCCAAGAATCCACAATCTATGCACAATCTTCGAATGGGCTCAGAACAGTCTGAATACAGCTAGACTCGGAAGAAAGCGATGATGGAACGGAGAGTGCACCAAAGCTCTGGATCCTTCCAACTTGGAACCATTTATAAAGTTGGAGTGGCTGGAGATATGTACAAGTACGACACTTGCCACAGAGAAAACAATTCGAATACTTCAGGCTTCGAGCTAACAAGCTCGCTACACAATTGTAAATAGTACATTGTATATTGTATGTGGACTGACGTAGTAGCTTCATTTGTGGGCGAATATGGCGAATATTCTATGCGGAGTATTTAGGAACGTGTATAGAATAGAATTGTGTTGGCAAATAGTCACATTGTAATTGCTCAATTTTACTGCCAAATATATTGAGTGAATTGGCTAAAAGGTCGTTTTCGCTACAACAAGGACACGACGACACAGCCTAGCGACTATTGTCCTTTACACTTGTGCACCGCAGAAAGTATACGCCCGTTAACGCAGGCTATGTGTCTAGCTTATGTAGCATTACATGTTACATGCAAATATAATTCCTAGTCCTAGTAGTATAACGCCCTTTCCCCATCGAATCTCGACGAAAATCTAAAGATTTGTAGTCACTACGATTTACTTGTATTCAATTCGTTTGGGACTTTAAGTTTGTAATAATCACCAATAGTATAACGACGTTAATGATTCTTTGGTGTATCTATCCTTCCCTATTTCTGTCCGAAGATTTTTATTCGTCCTCTGATTGGCTAATCTGACTTCACGTGACTACTACTTCCAGATTCAGATTCCAAGAACTTTTGTTGGTTGACATAATTTCGAAAGACAGTCACGTCGAGTGCATAGGTTGGCAGGAGAATAAATCCACTAAGGCCTATACGTATTTCTGAGTTTCAGAATTGAAATTTAAAAAAATCAATTTCCACAATTAAGTCGGTTGCTTGTATTTGAAGAAAGGTATTAGAAGAAATTTTAACTACTTGAAGATTAACTAAGTGTTAGGTAACTCCAACCAGAATGCATTCGCTCATTGTCCCAACATCTGTGCTGTGTTGTATAATGACTAAATATGATCAAGTGTCCACTGCTCGAGATTGAGGAGTTCCACTGGGCTGTCAATTAAAAGGAGGCCAAAGTATGTCACGACTCTTGTCCCCTTCCAGAAATATGTCGAATAGGAGGAAATGGATTGAACACCACTGCCGTCATCATTCATTTTTGATGAACTCAAAATTTTCATTTGTTCTTGAAACAGACAGCTAACCTTTAGACCATATGAAGGATTCTTTATAGAAAACAGGCTCAAAAACGTATTGGAAATAATGAAATCGTACATAGATACGTGTCTCCAATTTCAAAAGAAATTAAAATCCCTGTACTCAATTTTGTATTCAAGAATATCATGAATATAGAAATTGAGGGTAAAAAAGTCATGAATACTAAAATTGTCCGAGTTTGGGAATACTAAGGTATAGATAAATCTTAAGATTAGTAGTACCACAATAGGCTCTGTAGCATCGTGTACCATGTACCACACATTCCTTTGCACAAAGGTTTTGGTTTTGCCAAGTTGAAGTTGTACCCTCCTGTTCAAATACAACTACGCAACGGACTGTTTACTGTACCAAGACTTTCCTATCTGATCCACTCAGCGAATCTAGACAGTCCGAGTTTACATTCGCTCTCCAAGTCCTAAAAATTCAAACTTTCTCCTCTATAGACGAAGTAGGCCGTAAAGCCTGACTAGGCTTTGGCTAGTTTCCATTTACTTACACTGCAGAAAGTCCTGTCTTCACCTTCTGTTTGTCTTTACCCTCATTACACTTACTTCATCTCAATTATTATTTACACTCGAGACTCACTAAAGGGCTTTTGGGCTCAGGTTCCCAGGCTTTGGGCCGAAATAATGATCCGATTCAAGAGCCTTCATTTTTCCCATTTTTAATTTCAACTCACTTTTAGCTCAACTTTACTTTGGCCTTTCTCTTATGCGCTTAGGCATGTCTGAATATAGATATTGTAAATATGCTGCCAAATTCATTACAGTAATACTCTTATGGCTGGTTAGGTCCGCATGGTTGTCAGACAAGCCATTTATGCACTGGCCATTTTAACCGAACTTGAAAATAAATAACAAATGTGTCTAATGCAGCTTGGATTTCCAAAAAGTAGAGATATAATGATTTCAAATGTTTCCCCATTCAAGCTCCTATGATACAACTCGTCTTTCAGCGTGACTGGACACATTCGTGAAGATTGTTAAGGTAGTACTACTGTTGAAACAAGATCTGCCTGTATTCGACGATTGGTTCAACTAATTGTGGCTGGAGCCTACAAACTACTTCTCTACTTATCCATTTAGTAATAATTAATATTAGAATATTAATAAATCTATAGATTTTAAAAGTATAATATGTTAATGTGCTTGTTGTATTGTTTTCTTACCGATACTGGATAACGATGCCTCATCAGTGCCGCAATTGAATCCTAGGTTGACTTGCATACACGAGGAAGAATGCATGGTAGGCTTACCTGGAAGTGAAAGGAACATGGAAATTAGTTGTTTAATACAATGCACCAAACAAATATTTACAAGTACCATGTTAATAACAAAATGTGTGTTATGGTACTCTTAAATATATTTAGTATTTTGGCACCGGCCGGAATACGACATAGACAAGTCGGCAGAAGCTTGAAGCAAAGCAAAATGAGAGACGATGCTTATTACACAGATTTAACATTTCCTCCATAAAAAGCATGTAGCCCAACCATCCCTTTGGTTAGCGAGTAGTATAAAATCCATGTTCAATTTAAGGTTCATATGAAGCCTCTATTTAAATTAGACTGTGCAAGCATAGCCTGCACTTCAGTTTCCTTGTATCTATTGGCTTGCCAAGTCAAGGAAACACGGGAACTAGGCTACGACATGGGAACATCTACGAGACTGGGAAGGAATACATAGAAAGAAAGAGACGGAAAGAAGGAAGGATACATGGAGAAAGCTAAGCTAAGACGAACATGAGAGAATTTTAGATGAGTTATACTATGTACATTATGCTCTCTTGCCTTCCGTACCTGTTCCCAGCCCATAACACAACACACACGTATCCAAAACTCCAACTTTCTTCACACTACTACTGCTCCTGCCTGCCTGGCTCAGAAATAGAGAATTGGAAGGGAAAATGCATTTTCCTTTCACTGCAAGAAGAGGAGAAAAATGGGAGAGCATACACACATACATGTGCTGAATGGTAGGATTTCTCTGGACTGGCCATTTTCACTTTTCATATTGTCATGAATGTCTAGCCAGTCCAAACCTGGGATGTACAATATTCGACTATTCTGAATTAATCCGCAATATCCTGCATACCTGCTCCGCTTAGGTGTACGAATGAGATTTGGTTCGCATTTGGCAAGAAATCTGCCAGATTTAAATCCATAGTTAATTTGAGATTAGGGCAAGGATTCAAATCCACAAATCTCTTCTGATTAATTACAAACTTGTTAGGTTCTACGTCTAATTCAAAATTTGAAACCGGATCTCAGATAGGTTGGATGACGATTAGCCGTGAAATGGAGAGTTGGGAAACGAGGCAGTTGTGCTACGACAGGGCTTTGGGATTGCGGAGTAAGTTAGTGTGAGTCAGGTGGGCTGGTGTGTTGAGGCTGTGCCTGCTTCTTGTTCCTTGGCCTGGATCCCTCCTTAATGTTTGTGAAGCTACACTAATGATGTCTATCTGCTGGTCGCCGTGTGTGCATGGGAAGATAGGAGGAGGGGACCGGGGGAACTGGATTTCAGTACTTAGACCTCAGTTTCTCCGCAAGAGACACGTCAGTTGGCCTGTGCGGATCTCCGTGCAGGCCACATGAAATTCGGAAGACCATCAAGCCATGCTCTCGTCCACCTATTCCCTCATATCCACAAACTTTGTCATGCAGCTCAGCCTAGCTCTAAAACCTGGTCTCAAGCTGAGGGAAAGACGGCAGAGGAAATGGAAAAGGGTCTCCGAGTTAGGGAAAACACGGCGTCATGGAAACGAGAAAGGAAAACATGGTCTGGACGCCTTCCACTAATAAGTCCGTCGCAGCCTAGCACGATAACAAAGGTATGATTATCATACAGGGAAAAATTTGGCCAAAAAATAGAAACGTTCCGCTTCCGAGTAGAAATGCTTCACTCAAATACACAAGGTTCTAAAAATCCAAGTGTTTGGAAAATTCGGAATATATAAATCACTGCCCTGGCCAGACACTTTAGTTAAGAAGAAAAGTGAGCCGGATTCAGGACATTTATATCCTAAACTGCTCCATGATCAATTTGAAAGTTTTGGCTCAGTTTTCAGAGCATTCCATGAAATCTAGCGGCAGGAAGACTCCTTGTGAGCAGATCTCTCTATTATTAAATGGTTGGTCAGCAGAAGAGTGGTTGTACATAGTCAAGGATTGAAGAGGGCAGGCTGCTTGAGAGGAAAACGGCTATTGTGAACTTGATGTAGACAAAGAGAGAGAGTGGATGGATTTGCATAAAGGCGGAATGAGCCCGGCCAGAAGCCTGAGTTTGGGCTGAAGTGGAGGGAGGGTGAATGGGCAAGAGAGAGCAAACAATAACACCTCTGGAGCGAGCCAAGGCGAAGATGATGGGCGGAGTTGCTCAAAATTAAAGTCAAACAGGCTTTTTCTTTACTTTGGCCCTCTTGTCGAGCTAGAATAATTTAATTAGCAAAGATTTCTCCTTCGCCCTTTCAACCACCCAACCACTATTAAGACAAAATCTTTTCTCTCACACAAACTATCCACACTTTTTAAATGGGCGCTGGAAAGTTTGAATATTCACTCAAGTCTTCTCACTCCAGCCTTCTTCTAAATATCTATGCTAGCGACAATGAGCCGCCTTCGGCGTTACGCAAGTGAATTTGACACCCTTTTGGCATATTTGTATTATGGCATGCTCAATGAGGGATACGAATGAAATGTGAAATGGGCATGTATTAAACTGAGGTCCGCTCACTTAGCGCAGCCCACGTGAAGTGTTTTGGATTTAAGGAGAAAGTTGGTATGAAGGGCAGTAACAGTGTTTGTGTAGACGTGGGTTATTAAGGAAAGGCGGCCACAATAGCCTCTCATCATCATCATCATAAGTACCACATGGAGAAGACACGGAGTTTGTTTGGGACTAAAGCCATGAAAGGAGCTCAGGATGCAACTAACTAACTTCCCAACCTATTTCATCACTCAGAGCTCCACTACTTCCGTCTACCCCAAACGTTTAATTACATAATCTCTCAGCTTATGTGCTGTTGTTAGGCAAGAAACAATTTTTTGTTCAGAAGACAGGATCCCATCTGGAATTTTTACAGAGATTTCTGACTAGTGTCGTAAGCTGGTAATTCAACTCCAAGTCCAGCTAGACTCCCAACTCGAGCTGGGCTCTGTGAGCAGTGGGAGCTGTTACGACATAGGAGGCCTTCCTTGTGGAGTGGTTGAAGGGAGTGAAGACGCGGCGTTGGAGAAATTAAGTTTTTAGTGAGATACTGTAATTAATCGCCCTTCCCATCCACTATACGGCTCATGAGACCATTACACACTACAGCTATGCCCAACTAATATCTTTCTCTCCTTTACATTTTGGTGGGGAGACTCCAGCCCAGGCCGAGAGACAGGCAGAAGCTGGCTGGGCTGGAGCAGCAGGAGCGACATGTCACGGACGGAGAAAGCACGACGTAGTACAGTCAACTCAAGTGATATTGCATCACGTCAGCTTTCCCAACCAATGAAAAATTAGGCTCATTTCTCTGTCTCAAATTGTACGCGAGGCTCCAGCCAGCCAGTCCCCTTCCCATCCATCCATCCCAATTGTCTCTCTCAGAAATCCGAGCATTATTAAAAAAGGAAATTATGCTTCCAAATTACACGGCATTAAAAGGCATAATGAGTCTACCTGGAAAGTGCTTCACGTCCGCTTTAATTCCTAATACGCTAGCTCGGCTTCTGGCATAAATACAAGCCGGGCTTTGAGTTTAGTGATTAGCTTGATTATTGTTCCTAGAATTTAAGAGTTGATGTGCGTAGTCTGTATGGATACCTTGAGGAGATGCCCCAGGCAATTGGGCTTACTTATGCAGATGTTTACCTAAAAAAAGTGACATGCAGAGCCTGTCATGGCCTTTCTCTTAGTTGTTGGCATTACGACTAAACGCTAATGACTAAATAGGCCTATAGCCCTCAGCTCATTCTGAGCAGCTCTGTATTGTACAAGTAGGAGACTGGAGCTTATTATGAGCCTAGCTCTGCATGTGCATTCAGGAATGGGAAGAGGATTCAATTAAATATTTCCGAACCAACCGTTTCACTACTTCCTTGAGAAGAAGGCACATTTCCCCATTTCAGCCTTCAGCCAACCTGCAAAACCTCAAAATTGCTCCAGTTAGCTCATCTATCCCTACAGCTTCTTTGGAGGCCAGTACTGGATCTGAGAGAAAGGAAGGACGAAGGAGGCGAGTTGAGGAAGGATCCAGTAACGACCTGTCTCTCGGGACAGTCGCTTATAACACTCTCCTTCCGCTCCAGCCGGAGCAGGAAGGAGAACCGCCATCCTGGCCTCCACCACACTCTGTCCACTCAACCAGCTCCCCTCGAAAAGAACTGAGCTAAAATATTTATATACCACTTCTGGAACATTAGCGGAAACCACAAACGACAATTTGTAACGAGATTTTCAGATGGAGCAGAGAGCGAGCCCTTCCTTACGCCTCAGCGGGCTCCACAGCCAGACGCCCAACTAATGTCAATGTGGTGGACGGCCTGTGTCAAACAGAATGACCACAGCTCTACACCTCATCCAACTCAATGAGGCCTCAATACTTTGTGTGTTGAGCCGAGTGGAGTGCACCGAGTCAGTATTGATGAAAGTCCGCTAGATCATAAAGGCTGACTCAATGCCTCCGAACCTAGCACAACAATCAATAGCTCTCTAATCTAGGCCAGGCTCGTCAGTGGGTTCCCAGAGCCTGGAGTAGGCACTGACCTAGACCGTCTCAACTTCCTTTGCCGCTAACTAGAAAAGGCAGTAATGCCCTCATTGGGCTTTTATGACCCAGTATTGACATCCTATAATCCATTCAACATTTAGGCACGCCGTTTGTACAGAGTGACAAACTCTGTACAAATCTATCAAGTTGGCCACAGAGTATACGGCACGTTGTCTCATTCTTTCCACTGGCCTTCCTCTACTTCGAGTTAGGTTAGGTTCTAGCCAATCTTGTGGATATACACTGGAACAAGAGGAAAACGGAACTTGTCTCCCTGCTACAGCCAGAGATTAAACAATACTGGACCCATCACGCCTTAGGTTCATCTTAATTGGCTTACATTTACTCCCACTGACTAACGAGAGTAGGAATCTTGGAGCTAGAACCAAGATGCATGTAAAATGTGCTGAGATTGAGGAAATATTAGTATGTAAGCATTTGTTAATCGGGCTCAGGGCTGAGTTGGATTAAAAGCCTTCCTCTCGTCCTTGTGGCTTACGGACATGGGAAGCATTCGGTAGCATTAGCTTCCGTTCGTTAAACCTGCTGGGCAGAGGATTATGCTTTGAGGTACAGGCATGCAGTGCAGTACTGGATGTAAGCCTTTGATTAATTTCTTCCCAGAGCATACGTTTAGCGGCTGTGAATGTGGAAGTGTAATAAGGAAGCAGTGGCGAAGAGAGACACGTAGCACATACATAACTCAAACAGCTTAGCAAGTGAAGGACAAGGAAATGATCTGTAGTGCTGTACACATTTTTCAATAAATGCCTTTCCTCGCTCAAATTAGAGAGAAGATGAAAGGAGCGGGATGTGAGAGGAGCTGGGAGCTATGTGAAAGGAATTGAATTTAGATCAACTCAAATATTAATTAGTGAGCCGGAGACGGAAATACCGTTGGGACCAAAAATCTCAAGATCCGTTGGGACAAGAAATGTGGAGCTACATTTTTAAATTCCTTGATGAAAAGGTTATCGTATTGGTTTCCTTTCAAAAAAAGCCAATAAGGCAGAGTCTCCAGGTTATGCCACATCTCGTCCAAATTGAAGCAGGTAAAAGTAAGCAAATACTTTTAAACTCTTCCTCCATACTCGTATGCATTCTTCTGTATAGCTCAAATTTAATCTTTTAATATTTACTGAGGTTTCAGGTATTTCTTTGAGACTTTTCCTTGTCTTCCTCCAAAAGGGTTGAGAGCTGGAGAGATGGACAGACGTGGAAGGCCTGGCTGGATGAGAGTGAAAGTATTCCAAGCATCTCCCGCTCTCGGCCCGAAAGACGGCAGAGATCCTCCATCCTAATATTCTCATAATGTCTAACCTCCCACATCTCTCCAGCTCAATCCACGGAGGTATGCCGCTTCTTGAGGAATAAAATAATGAATTCTCTGCTACGCCACGGAATTTGTATGCCCTCTATTTAAGAAAATAAATCTTTGAGGTTATACGGAGCGGGAATGATGATTGGAGCGATTTACAAATACTTCATAGGTTGACGGCAGCGTGGAAGAACAGGAAAATTGGGTTCAGAATTTACTAAAAATTGAAATGTTTTAAGACAAAATTCAACATGTCGCTAAGTTCAAAAGTGAAAGCCTGTGTGTCTGAAAGGGAGTGGGGAATTTGGATTTGATTTAAGCGGGGCCTGGTGGAGCTAGACGGTAACATGGAGGGTTTCTATTTATAAAATCCTGCTTTGAGTTGAATATTGGGTGGGCTGCTGAGGTTGGATTAGTTTTTGGACAGAAAGAGACACTTTGGTAACGTCAAGTACAAAGTTTAAATATATTCTATCATTTCCCAGCCTTTCTTTTTTCCTCCTCGTCTTCAAGTCTTGTTTGTCTTCTTGAGTCTCTCATTTTCTTTTCTCCATTCCAGATCAAGACAAGACAGAGTCTTGGGCTCTTTTTTAAGTCAGGCTTCTTGCCGCAGGCCCAACTTTCTCCCTCGTCTTCACTCTCTCTAATCCTGCATTGAAGGCAGAAAGCCCTCAGTAGGCTCTCCATGGAGCAACGTAGTGGGACATGGCAAAAATAACATTTTACCCGCTTCTGCTACACAGCTCCTCCCAACACCTTCCATCCCATTCCCATTCACACTATCCCACTTGTCCTACCTGTCTCTGGCTCTCCGTCCAGTCAATGCACGTGCAAGGGCGGGGGTTCGTTATACGGCAAGTACTGCATGGGGCTGGGGGCTGGACAAGTTTCTTCGATCAACTCTGTACATCTCGCCTTCCCACCTCAATCCGCTGTCCCTTCGTCTGCTCTATTTCTGCTGGTGCGTCACTTGAGCAGTAGAACAGATTCAGCCAGCCCAAGCACCTTAACAGGAGAGAAGTTTGGGATGCATGTGCGGCTTAAGCTCTCTTTTCTATTCATCTTCCAGTGACAAAGCCCAAAGTCAACTTGCTCATTTTAATCCTATTTTCTCTCCTACCCAACGACTAGTCATGTCAAATCAGGTGGAACATACACAACTGCTCAGCCTAAACTCTCCATCCTCAGACAACCCACAAAACAAGCTTGTCACATTTGTCTCATCAGGTTTCCTATTGGGATAATGGCCGAATGTATATGTTACAAGTGCAATTGGGCACAGTATTGTTATCACTGGCCGTATGGTTACTCCATACCAGTTGTATATGTGAGTTAATAGAGTCTCACAAGGGTAAGCAGGGCCTGCGTTGCAAAATCTCAATCCGAAACCGTATTTGTTCGGGTAGTTCTTTGGAAAGGCTTGAGCATTTCGCAATTTCCGTTGCAACATTCAGTAGGCTTAATTAAATGTGCAGAGGCAGTCACCTCGAGTTGGTAAACCAATAGTATCTACTCGTATAACGAAGAGAAATGACAAAGTGCATATTCCCACTCGTTGAATAATAGCTATGTTAAATTGGTTACAAATGTGTAGCGTTTTCTACGAAAGTAAGTAAGTATACAAGAAGCGTGCATACTGGCTTCATACTTTTTTTCTACCTACGTTCCAATCCGCCTTCGCAGGTGATCTGGAATCTCCATCTGCTCTCCGCATTTCCTGTCCCAACCAACCCATTGCCTAACCGATGAATAAAAGGATCCGAACCTGGACCCGTGCTCCGCTGATTAGAGCACAGTGGGCTGCTCGTAAAACGTGTGTGATTTTTATCATTATCATATCCTTCCTTCCCAATACTAATTTGGCATGAGTCAGTAGCTGCTTCAACCCTTTCCACATCTTCTAATTGAATAAAGTTGGCTTGAGAGACGAGGACCAGGCTCCAGTTCTTTGATAGCTGGCAGTGGAGCGGAACGGAGCGAGGCTAAACTAAGGGACATGTCTTCCACACGTTCAGGCCCAACTCTGTCCACATCTTGCTTCGAGTCCATTATCCCGCATCACACCTGAGGAGGAGGAGATAAAGTGCTCACACCTGGCCAGACCAGGCTCACTTGAGTCCCCGAGCTCCCAGCCCTCCGGCCTGAGCCCTGCATTGAGCCAACTCGACTCGCCTGTCCCTTCAGGCCAGATTAATTGCCTCAAGTCTAATTTATGGGAGTGAGTGGACGTGCGTAGGCTGTCCAAAGAGTATTATTGTTAAAAGTTGTAGAAACGGTAGTCGAGGCAGCCCGAGCAGAGCATGAATCATGATTCATACATAGAATGTGTGGACGGTGGAAGTCGGTGCCAGGAGTGAAGCATTCTCTTCCATTCCATTTTCACCCTCAGAACTCTTCCTTAATAGGCCTTCCATGTTTTGTAATAATAAAGGGGAAGAGTCTCTGTTCTAACAAGAGCCAGAATTGACGGAGACTCAGCAGGACAAGGGTTAGACTCCGAAATTACAGTCTCAGTTCGTGAGCTCAAGGGGACTTCAACCCTCCGCATTCTCTCTATTGCGATATGTCCCAAATACATTACACATATTATGCTCTCCACTATTCCCCTCCCACCCACGTCCATCAATCCAATTCTGATCCCTGCATAAATGTACAGTACACAGTAGCTTGGTCACTCATTTGAGCAAGGCTTGTATTTAGACCCATACCATTCAATTTACATCATTAACAACTTCCCAATTCTATCTCACTTTTAACCTTTGCAATAGCTTTAGTCTATGATCATCTCTAATATTATGAAATAGTTGATGTGGAAACAGCATTTTTATGGTGTAAGCATTTATTTTAAGGTATTAAGCTGCTACTGCATTACCTAGGTACTTCAAAATGTAAAGATATGGGGAAAATCAATTTTTTGAAAAATTATTAGCCTAATTTCAAAAAAGCATTTCTTATTAAGTCTTATATTAAAGTCAAAAATTGCTATCCGCATTTCCGACAATTGAAAATTGTGCAAAAAGACACTAGAATATTGGTGATGATCGTCGCTGATTGGGTTTCACACATTTTCGTTCGAAAACTCGAATTTTCTTACAAGTAAACTCGTATCCCACTTGTACTTTGGCGCATTAGGATTAAATAGTGAAAATACTTGGGAGGTTGGGTAAATAGGAGGTTGACTGACACATATTAAGAGCATACCTTATATCATTTACTACACTTGAAGAAAAAGGCATCATTTGCATATGAAAAAGGCCTCATTTACATAAGATAAGGTTTTACCACATTGGCAAACGATTTGCCTTACATTTTGTGGTTTACCACATTAATTTTAACCCTACCTGCCAATTTTTCACCTTTTGCCAATATGTCATTTGCCAAACTATCCGACCACGGAAAAGATACTTGGACGCAGAACATTAAGGAGCAAATAGGCATTTGAAGAAAAGCGTTGAGGACTTTGAAGGGAATTTTAGAAAGCCAGTTCACTATTCCACTGCAGACTGCAGGCAGATCGTACAAGGAGCACCTGACCAACTTCCATGTGAATAGTTGAGCTGCCAAGTTTCCGTTTTCTCAATTTAACAATAATTCATGAGCGGCTGAGATTAGAGAAATGAAGATTGGGGAGAAGTGAGGAAGTTAGTTTAATTTCCTCTGCTAATCATTGGGCCAAACGGGAGAGCATTCAGAGCATCCTGTTGCCAGGAAAGTGGCCCGAACCCAGAAGCAGATAAATAATAATCAATTAGAGAGATCATCTCTTGCTCTTAAGTGGGAGTTGGACTGGGCGAGCCTATCCGCCATCTCCTAACCTCATTAAAGCCCAGTCGAGACATGTATGTAATAAAGGAGCAAAGTTTCTTGGAAGCCGCTTCTCTGCCTCTCAACGGAAGAACCCACTTCCTTCTGGCTCCTCTTCCGCCCAGAGCAGAGGAAGTGAGGGAACGGAGCCGAGTCCGGACCAGGCGTGGGAAGGCCGAGTATTAATTATTATTATTATTCGAGCCAAAGGAGCGGAGGGCATCCGAGACTCAATAATAATTTGGAAGAGACAAAAGTGGTGGATGCATTAGGTGGGAGGACATGGTGGACTGGGCCAGTTTGGTGGAAGCGGAGGGAGCATTTCCCAATAATGAGTCGAGTCATTAGGCTATCGCTCCTCCAATCAACCATTATCATCATCATCCTTCATGGGCCGAAGCCAGGAAAGCCGCAGAGGAACAAACAAAATTCCAACCCGCTCGCTCTACACACATCTTTCCCCATTTCTGTCACTTAAATCCAAATCTCTTTGTTTGTACGCCCGTCCACAGCTTCAGTCGGCCAGGCTCCTCCTGTCACATTTCAATTGTTGGAGCTTCATCAAGCTACAAGCCCATCTTCTCTCCTGAACTCTTATATCATGCCGCTGGGCGTGAAGATATTTACAACATTACAAAATATAATAATAAAACCGGACATACACATACAGGTGATGTAGTAGAACATTAGTCTAGGAATGGGTGGTTTGCAATGATTGGCTAGGATGATCCAAGCATTTCTCAACTATTTACAAGTCTAATTTAGAAAGGCACATTGGCTCAAGGGAACTGTGTACAGTACGTAGTAGGATGAAGCTGGAGGGCGACAAGGAAGGACGGGCAAGCCTTCTAGTTGTAAACAAAATCCGATTTTTTTAATGACCAATCTGCTGGACTAAGATATTCCTTACAGTGGAAAGGACGAACGAAGAGGAGGAATCTAATTGAGCTTCGGTCTGTCCTAAATTCCGTCTGTTGCACATGGAGGAGAAAAGTATTGTAATAATTAGGATGTGGTGGTGGAAAGGTGAGCCGATTGCTCTGTCCATCTCCCATATTCGGATCTGGAGGAAACCCAATACTCGCTTCTCATGCTGAGTCGTATGGAAATGTTCGTGGCTGAGTGGTTTGGCTAGGAAGAGCTCCTTCCAGACAGCTAAGCGGAATTCGGTCTCCTGCCTCTCAGTAATGAGCGTAAGTATCGCTTTCATGCGGGTTAATATGATAGCAAATCTAATTTGGGATTCAGAGCTCTTCCATTAAGTACAAAGATTACCCGAGGAACAGCATATTATTATCAATAGAAAAGAATCATGTCAATATTACGTAATGGTGGGCCCATGCATCAGTGCCCAGCACTCATCTGTGTAGTTTCTGACGGATACATACACGGATACACGGATACACACATGCACCACAGGATGATTAGGCTCGTTAGATTCTAGGATATACGACACAGTAAAGTACGTTTGTCATTTCGGACGCCGTATTCTTTAGAGATCGAGCGCTGATGAGGGTGTGCACTGTCTGATTGATATTTAGCAAACTTGTGGCCAAGCGAAGGAGCAAACCAAGGGCAGAAATGAAAAATTCACTTTAAAAAACCCTGAGATTGAGCTGGAGGTAGAATCCGTTGAAGATTCGGAATAGGAGTAATAATACTAGAAATCATTATACTGGATTTGAGTTAGGCTGTATTATGTGCCTGTGAGTATCTTGCCAGCCGACAGACTCTCCGCCATTATTGTGGAGTGAAAGCAGGGAAATTGGGCATGAAGACACTACTAGCTCTCATCCCACTAGACGTACATGAGTCAAGTTGGACTCCTTTTCGGCTGAGGTGAGTGTAGCCTTATTCCGATCTCACTTGGCCTCACTAGCCAGCAGCCTTCCCTGGTCTGGACCCTATCATGGGCTAAGCTGGCATCCCTTCCCACGTCCCAGCCCATGCACTCTGCTCCAGCCTAGCTAGTCAGTGGAGGCAGACAGACTCATGCATAAGGTAGAAGGTGAGGGCGGTCAGCACCAGCTGGTACCGGGAACCAAACCAAAACCGAAAATAAAATGAAAAAACTGGCTAAAGACACAACCTGGCTCATTCTTCATTCTACTCCCTATAAAACCCACCAAGTGATTCTGACTATGTTACTGTCCTACTCCCAATTCATTAATAAACTATCCTGGCTCACAAATCGGTTCATAGTGATATTGCCATATTTAGAAAATTAAACACACCGATGCACAGTATTTTGTACGAAAAATACAAAGTTGTTTCCACGAATTAGTATAAATATTCATCGAGCCATTGCGGGAGTGTCTGCCAGCCGTAATTTTGATTGTCTAAATCCTGTTTTATAGGAAACCAATGGAGCCATTAAGAGTACGGAAAATACATCCTCGACCGTATTCAATACTAAGCTATTCCTGAATGGAGGAACCGTGTGGATAGCTACAATTAAGAAATGTCATGGAATTAAATATTCGGCCCTGCTGAGGATTTTTTTATATTTAAGCGCAAGAGCGCTAACAGAAGGAATGAGGCACGAGTCTCATTCTCGCTGTATGTATTTTATTCCTGCTTCCGGAGAGTTGGTTTCTGAACTGAGTGTTGTGGATTGGAATAGTAGAGAATACATATATTTAGTGTGCGTAGTGGATGCCGTCTGTTCCAGCTCCGAAGAGGGGAACAACGTGGCTTGTGTGCTTCATATCAGCTCTCAGGCCTAGTTTCCCTCTTCCTTAAGGACCAGATACGCCGTTTCACCCTTAGATTTCTACTATTTATTTTATGTTCTAAATTATAAAGCAAAAATAAAAAAATGCAAACCACCACACTATGGCTAACATTATTCCTTAAACGTGTTCCAATTTTTAGCACATTTTATCTAAACGTTAAGAAAATAACATGCATGAACTTAGTGAGGAACATTTGTGGTTTTTCACTAAGTTTATGCAAGTTGTATTAGTAACTGTTTAATCAAATAAGCTAAAAATTGGCATACGTTTAGGGGCTAATGTTAGCCATGGCATGTGGTTATGATTGTTTGATTTTTGCATTATACATTAGAGCATGAAGTAAATTGTAGAAATCCAAGGGTGAGGCGGCGTATCTCGTCCTTAATATTTCCTACAAAGTGTTACACAACTTTCTCCAGGCTTTTTCCCTCTCCAACAATGGAAGTGCGGGCCAAGGCAGAGCTCCATACACTCACTCCACTCAGTCTACCAATAATAATCCGAACCCTACTAGGCCTTTATTAGCCTACTAAAAGTCGGAAATGCTCACTCACTTCCCTCTCGCCCCGAGTCATGGGCATCAGATTAAAACTCAAGACTCCCTAAGCCTTCCACCCAGTTTTATAAACAAAAACCTGGCTAGGAAACATGATATCCTTCTTCACAATTCTGAACTCATTCTACTCCCTCATTATGATAAAAGAACCTCAACGATCATGTCAAACATTTTATTCACTACTACTGTAGGCAAATTCATACGTTTATTTACGAGTTCTAGGTTACAAATTACGAAATGCCTTACTCCGTGGCTTATTGACCAGCCTAGTAATCGGGAGTGGGCTGCAATTTAGAAAGTATTAATGTGCCAAGCTCATCAATTTAACGACAAATAATGCATAGCTGACAGTTGTAGAATTGGAATGTATCAGATTATGAAGGGAATGCAGCTCCCAAGGTTTCCCCTTTATGCAACATGCAATGCTGACGTCTGGAAACTCTCTCCGTGCGTATCTAATATGTAAATGCCTGAAAGCATGTCCTCATTGAGACTCGAGAATCCAAAACTCGCCCGCATTCGACAACCGTCCCAATGATCCCCTGTCAATGCCCACATCATCCTTCATCTGCATAAAAGGCCGAGACGGGAATGGGATTTGAATATATGCCATTGGAGCCTACTCCTGACAGCTCAACAACAAAGATCCATTCTGACGATTGGGCAAGGAGCAGTCCGGGCTGGGCATCTTTCTTCTCTAGTCAAGCTTCTGAGACGGATGAATAAAATAATGGGAATTTTGAGAAGACGCCCGGGTTCTGTGCCTCGTCCTCTGATGAATGGACAAAAGGAGATGTGTCATGTCAGAGCGGAGGACTTGTTTTCACTCAGGCCTGTCTCACTAACCAGAACTCTGGGCATTATATCTTTAGTCCACTTCACTGCTCCGAATAGACTATCAAATCCCATTTTCAAAAAACTCCCAAACTCCAGCCATCAAGAGGAAAACAAGTCAAGTGGAGTGTGTTTGTCAAGTCGTGCCTCCACAACGGCTCTCCTCACACGTACCTTCCTCCATGCAACACAGGCCTGCTCCCTTTAGTCACTCTCTCCATTCCGCCAAAATATACCGAACAATAGTCCCAATTCTTACCTAAACTATCGTGCTCAAGAACGCTCTGCACCATAGATCCGCTCCTATTATAAATAAACTCCCGTTTTGAAAATGAAACCTGCATAAGTTGAGGTACATGCCTTGCCTAGGAGCAATTAGGCATTAGAACCTCGGAACATGCAACATTCGGCATGATGCTCAAGTACTCAAGTTGGCTAATGCAGCCGCTGAAGGAAAGAAAGGAATGGTTCCAGACCAAAGTGAAAGTACAATATTAGGCATAATAGGCACTACCGTTATGTTCGTACATAGAAGAGCCGCAGCTCAATTTCCCCGTCGTGTAATGATTGCGTATTAAGAGGGAAATTACTAAACTACACTTCCCTCTCTCAACCCAGCTCCGTACAAAGCGTTGGTTGGACAAAACATTCCGCTTAGCATTGACAAACCTCCAATTAACATATATAGGCAATGGAGCTTACGAGCTATTCATCAAGTGAGGTTCCCTTATTTTAGTTTATTTGATTTTCCTAGCTTATGATTGCTTCAAAACTTTCTTCCTAGCTATTTCCCTTGGGACGATCAAAAATCAAAGTGCATATACAGAGCTACGGAGCATATTGCACCTATTGTTTATACAAATAACTTACACTTAGCAATAATGGGGACTTTTTGGAGTTGTTGGGCGAGGAAAGCCTACGACATGTCCAATTGGACGCCTATTTGAATAAAAGTAGTTACACGCCAGTCCGAGTCATCGTCTAATAGTTGAGACTGAGGAAAGTTTTCTAGTCATGAGCATGGCTATCTATGAGTGACACGAAGGGATAGAACCGTTTTAGCTCTCTTTCCCAACATATGAACAAATCTAGTCAGACTTTTAGAAAGTTCCAACTTGGGCAAATGGAAGCTATGCCTATGTATTGAGAGACAACATGCTACTACGGATAATCATATCATTGAGACATGAACCAGTTTCGCTCTTCCGCATTCTCGTCATACAATCTCTAGCCTTACTCCGACTTCAGTCATTACGATGGACAATATTGGAGCTCCATATCGGACATTCAATCAGATCACAAATTACTTCCACTCCCCGCATAATCCGCTCCCTTCATTTCCAAACAACACGTAAGCCCAATTCACATGCTCCATCCACTTTCACGACAAAGACTTGTCCATGTGAGACGGGATTCCTCAAAATGCGATTAGTGGACTGTTCACTCAGAACAGGTGACCGTGAGTCACTTGATACATGGTTCTGGAGCACATACTATTACCTAATGTACACCGCCGCCGCCGCCCTTGAACCATTTCTAGCATGTCCTCTAATTTGTGAAAACTGTTTAGTACAATAGGCGTATGTTATTCTTGAGCAGCTCTGGATTTCTCATGCATGAAAATCAATTAAGTTTGGAGCATGGGATTCCAGGTTAAGAAGCGAAGGAATAAAATAAACCGTTGAGACATTTCCCATGTTCCTAGCATACATCTCCGTGAAGGCACGTACGTATCTGAACACATGGAATATTCACTAAGCCCTACAGTTAATATTATTCCAATTATCAGAACTTTCTGCTTCCTTCTCATCCTAAACACATCTGAACTTGAGCCTAGTCGGGAATTGAAAAAGTAGGAGCTTATTGATCTTTGCTTGAACCTCTGGCTCATAATCTGGAAAATCGAAACCATGTGCCAGAGCACGTGGACCCGAGGGAAAGGAAACAACTTCTCTGCTCTAGCCTCCAAATACATTGCTTCACATACAACACATGCCACCATAAAGCACATGACCTACGTAATTCCTAATATAACCCATGTCAAGCACTTTAAGTCTTCAATTCAACTCAGCCCCTTCCAGTCCTTTGAATCTCTGCTTACGCGGATTGGAATTGTGACTTTATTTACATTACGGAGCAGAAAAGGCTCGTCTCAAACCCAAACTCTTCCCAAAAGGTCAACTTTTTAGTGCTTCCTCAAATGCCAAAGTGGCTTGTGTATTTTCTCCACCAAGAAAATGGAAGTGGTGGTGAAAGCGGAGTGGAGCGACGTGCAGACTGTCTGGCTCTCGCTTTAAATCCAACCCCCGTCCCATTATGCACAATCATAATATACAGGACGTATTGGTGGGAGTAAAAAGCGGCTGCTCCAATTATCCCACCAATTGGGCTTCTCTAGCTTTAAACTCAAGTGTCAACATGGCAAAACTATAGCCGGTTATTGCTCTTAAGGGCAATACTTAGGTTAATAAATTTGGAGCGTAGGGAAAGCAAGGAAGAACATACAATGTATGTGCATTGTGCATAGACTAGGCACTAAGCTTCGTTTCATCCCGTTTTTTGTAATTAGAACTAAAAGTTAATAAAAAAGTAGTGAAAGAGGTCGATTTACTTTTTAGCTCACCTGCAAGTCGTAGGGCTGACATGCGTTGGAACTCAGGTTCTTGGAGCCACTTCCACATCCGCCGAAAGGTTTCCCGACCTGACTTGAGCTTCGACCAGGGCTTGGGATTCCTGAGCAAGTCCGAGAGCGTCCCTTGAGACCGACACAGAACCCGCTGTGCAAAGATAGCCTGCGGAATACTGTACCGCTTCAGCTCCGCACTGATCCTCGCTGCCAGCTCCTTCGTGTTAATTTCCTCCAACTCGCCTGAGCCGGACACGGAGGAGGTCCCACTGTTTCCCGAACCCGCCGGCGTAGCCGTCAAGTTGCCCCCACTCCCTTTGTTCCCGCCCCCGTGCTGGCCAGGGAGGTGGTGGTGGTGCTGGGCCTGGGGTGGGCTGGAAGTGTGGGGCGAGGGCGCGGGCTCCCGGTGGGCGACCACGATGGCCGTCGCCCCCGCGAGCGGCGGAGAATTGTGCGGCGTGAGATGAGGGCTGAGGGACTGGAGCCCGTTCACCGTCGGCCCCTGCCCGCCACCCCCGAACCCCATCCCGCCCGGGGGCGAGTTGTGGTGATGCTGGAGTTGGGAGCTGGGCGGGGAGAGGGAGGGGGAGTGGGGCGGGGCGGCGGAGTGGAGCGAGGCCCTTAGATCCCGTGCCCCGTTCCCGCCAGAGCTGCTCCCGTAGCTCTCGTAGCCGTTGGGCGAGAGGGGCTTGGGCGAGGAGCCGAGGCCGTTCTGGCCGTAGTGGTGGGGCGACATGGAGGGGGACTGCTGGTGGTGGTGGTGGTGGGTCAGACTCAGCCCAAGTCCGTTCGTGGGCGAGGAGTAGTGGGGCGGGGAGAGGCCCATGGAAGGGAGCTTGTCGTAGGCGGAGTAGGGCGAGTTGCCGAGTCCGAGCTGTCCCAGCCCGTTATTGTGCATGACCGTGAAGGAGCCCGCCACGTTGCCGCCATGCCCGTAGGCGAACTTGTCCGACATGGTGGAGATGGGCGGGAGGGGCTGGAGGGGCGTGAGGGTGGCGTACTGGGAGGAGGACGTGCCTGGCGAGAAGCCCTGCGGGGACAGGCGTCCGTTCACACTGCTCAGAGCCTGGTAGCCGCCGTGCTCCGTCTGGAGGCCCCGGTGAAAGTCCGACGCCTCAATCATGCTCGCCACGGACACGGAAATGCCGGCCGAAGGAGACAACTTGGGCGAGGAGAGGAGCTCGGCCCCTTCGGGCGAGTCGAGGTCCCCGGCGGAGTCCTCGGGGTCAGGCGGGCCGGGCGGGACGATTACAGTAAGGGCCCCGGCCTGCTTGTCACCCAGATGGTGCGTGAGGAGGAGAGAGGCGGGGGCGTGGAAGCGAAGGGCCTGCTGCAGGGCCGAATGTCCGAGTGCCAGACCGAGACTCGGGAGCGTGCTGCTTGGAGCAGAGGGCGAGAGCGACTGAGACGGAGGCTCGGCCGTGTTTGAGAGAGAAAGGTCCTCGGCTGCCGTCTGGAGCTCCTCCTGCTTCACCTGGATCCGGTGGAGTGTGAGCGTGTGGGTGTTGAGGGCGGCCTGGCTCCCGTGCGACGTCACGACCACCACGCGACTCATGCCCGAGCCCCCTCGGCCGCCCCCTGTCAGGAGCCCCAGGGCGGGGGAGCTGAAGAGCTCCCCCTGCCCCCCGTGCCCTCCGTGGTGGTGATGGAGGTGATGGAGGGAGAGGGGCAGGCTGAGGGCCTGGCCCTCCGACCCCTCCCCCGCCTCCCCCAGCTCTCCCTCGTCCAGCTCTTCCTGCTCCTCCAGCTCCACGTCCTGCTCGTCCAGCTCCTCCGCGTACTTGTCCTCCGCGTACTTGACACTCACGTCCTGCTCCACGAGCAGTGCTCCGTCCTCCAGACACTCCTCCTGACCTCCAACCCCGCGTCGAGTCAGGATCACTCGTCCCGGCAGCCCACCCGACGTGTACACTGAGATGACGGACTCCTCCGTGAGCCCTTCCTCCATGTCCATCCCTGCACTGCACAGCCTGAGAGAGCCCTCCAGACCCTCACGAGTCAACCCATGCAGCCCAGCCAAGTCCGTCTGTCCACTGGCAGGAGTACGGCTGAGACTCAGGTCGGAGGGCACTGCCTGTCCACTGTTGTGGGCTCAAGGGTCCCAAGTTAGCCTAATTGCAGGGAATGCTCTTGTGTGAGGAGTCTCCTTCGCCCATGATGTTCTTCAGAGAGTCACTACGGTGGGAATGTTTGGCTGGAGCAGGTCTGCGCAAGGCTCCGCGCACCCCACAACACACAGCTCTCCATCCCCTTGCAGAGCAGCAGGGGAAGAAGGGAAAAAACCCGCTTGAGCTTCACTCGGATCGAGGCCCGACACAGGATCCCTTTCTCTGCCTTTCTCCCACCAAACACTCAGGCCGTCCACGAGCCGAGCAGCGAGCCCGAACCCTCCCCGACCACCTGCCCAACCGAACCCCGCTTCCGTCCTTCTCGCACCCAGCCCAAGCTCTACCACACACGTCCACCCTCTCATCCACCAATTAAGGGCTCTGCCGTCTTACAGCCAGCAAACCCTTTCTCCAGCTCTCAACCCCACACGCTTTCTCTCCATCCACCACTGGCCTTCCACGGAACTCAAAGAGCACTTGGAGCACAAGTCTTAATCGAGCCAGTCTCCAGAGCAGCTCAAGGGAAATTCCCTATTGTAAATACGTGTATGCTCAGGGACCAATTGGACATTATTTGCAGCTAGGCATGGAAGCATAAATGTACACTGTACTGGGTTGTGAATGAGGAATAGAGGGAATTATAAGCATTATAAAAACCAAAGGGATCTCCGCATAACCGGATCATACGTAGGCACAGGGAGTACCTGGCTCAAGCTTCTAATAGATTCTCATCCAAGCCCCGACTCACTCACATTCACTTCACACCTGGCCAAAACCTCGGGTTCACTTCCATTTCCATAGCCTCAGTAGGGAAGGGACCGAAATCGGTGAGCTGGGCTATGTATGTATGTTGCAGGCCGGATATCCTTCCAGTTGGCTCATATGGGCAATAACGTACAGTATCTCAACAATTAGTTTAATGGAAAATTAAACCTTGTACTACTCCTTTAAAACACTGATAGTTAATTCATTTGTCACGCCTGGTTAGGATATTGCCAATTCTGGAGAAATTCTTAAATACATTTTAAATTGTCACGTAAGGAGATATTAATGTAATTGGAATAGTAATCCCCTAATTGCCGGGAGCCTTAACTCTTGTGTGTACTGTAACATAATGCATACGAGATAATCTCCTGTCCTCTACGAGCGAGTAATATCCCCACTTCCTCCATAGGTACTTATAAATAACACACTGAGCCCTGATAATATAAAAATCCTGCCTTCGGCAGCTCGGCACCAGAAGGAATCGACAGTTGACGTAGAGTGTGCACACCTGTACCCGCAGAGAAATGAGATCACACGAACGCTCAGGCATGGTTTTTCAAAAATACATCCAATTTTTAAATCAAAGCCATTACAAGTATTATGTTAGCTTTTCCAAAAATACTAACTTTAAGAACAACGTTAGTTTTAAATTTAACATCAAGTAAATTCAAATTCACTTAAATTTACCATTTAGTTTTGAGAATTTGAGAAACACTAAGTTTTTGAGAAAATCGCTGTATGGAATAGTGAATTTATTTTGCTTCCTATTTCACCAGTTTACATAGATTCAATTGTTGAGCAGGTAATACTCCGTTAACTTGCATTTATATACCTAAGCAGAGGGACAGGGTCATTCCATAAGACCCTTCTGGTCTAATAACAATTGAACTGCTTGCGTATGTGAGTAGGTATCCAATCCAGTTCCTATTAACGCAATAATGGCGTTACCAGGATCCGGTTCCAGGGGTTTGAGTTGGGACAAAATGCGACTTAGCCAGCACTGCGCTGCGGATGTGTCATTTCATATTGCCTAATGTTCAAAGCGTGAGGAAATGAATATTAGAATAAAGTATAAAATATAATTTTGTTGAATATTTGTGTGGGAGGGAAGAAGTGATCTTGGTTCGTTCACGGACAGAGTCCAAGGCAGGGAGGAAGTGAGCCCAATTTCTCGTCAGCAGCACGTGCTTCGTCTCTGCATCGCCCCATACACTTTTCTGCTCCACCCTATGTATTTCTACATTCACTGAGTCCATATTACAATTGACAATACTTGCACATGCACAGCCTCTCTCCAACAATGGAAAGCCCGAGAAAGGACAAACAACTCACATCCGCTGCTCCTTTGTTCTCACAATTCTAATTCTGATCCGCTCTACGCGGTCTCTTCAAAACATAATTAGCTTCCAGAATGCAGAATGCCCTATCTCCTTGTAGCGCCGAGAAAAGTTGCCGATTCGCAGATTGGCAGCATTGAGCCTATGCGATGGGATGGGATGTAAATGTGACAAGTGGAGTAGCGCACTCCTCAAATTTGCAATTGGTCCAATTGCAGCTGTGAACAAAGGTATAAAGGAAAGAGGTCAATTTGCATACTAATTTTGATGGTTCAGAAATCATTTAGAATCGACTGAATTTTAATTGACTTAATATTAGTGTACCCCCTGAATAACTGAAATGGACCTTCAATTCTTACCCTTCTCTTCTCTCCCTTCTCTTTGTCTTCTCTACCTTTTTCCTCCATACCCTTCCCTTTACTTCCGCGGCTCAACCCTTTTATAGGCCATGTTACTTTCTCTTCCAGTGACTGCTTCTACACACTACAGAGCTTATGATAACTAATTTTATATAGAGCTATGAATCATACTGAAATGATTAGTAATTCAGTGGTAGACAACAATCCTACTAAAATATTGTGTGTAAATATACTACTGTAGCGGCACCGACGAAGAACGAGTTTGATGTCTTTTACCACTGAATTACTATTCATTTCAGTATAATTCATTGCTCCATACAAAATTAATTACATAGTGAATAAATCATGTTCAACCAATTTGGATTATACGTGCTTTTTGTAGTTATCGTAAGCTAGTTATTATGTATTAGCTACGGTGTTAGTGCGTAGAAGCAGTCTCCGGAAGAGAA
>JAQFXY010000394.1:0-30618 GCA_034693865.1 Ceratophysella sigillata | reverse complement strand
CACATATTTCCGTGGAAGTTGTAACCAATTCAGTTACACAGAGCAGTGCTTGGCACTGATTCTTGGGCCAGCTAGTTCAATATATAAACGACAGAAGCTTTACACTATTATCATTTAATTGATATAACACGAAATGCATACAATAGCAGCGGCTTGTGTAAATCATTCGGAAGTTAAGCTATTCGGCTGGGTTGGTAGTTGGGACATTAATTACCATAATGACTCCTCCTTCAGAGGATTAGTTTCTTTCATTCAGTTCGTATTACGCGGTTATTAGCGAGCTTAAGTACATAATACAAGTACATGTACGTACACAAAACAGTAGAGAAACAAGCAGGCATACATTTTCAAATGATTACTAAATTAAAAGTAAAGTAATGCCCATAGAACATTTGTTTGTCACATTAATTTCTTTTTTTCTCATTTCGTTAAATTCAACTCTACTATGCGCGTACCTTTTCTCAGTCTGGATTCGGACCGGGTCGAACAGAAAAACGGACTAGATCCACAGGTTCAGGGCTATAGGAGAGGGTCTATTTACTCACAAGTCCCAGAAAAGGTAGCAGAGCATAGAGATTTCAAATAAGAAAATAAATAAATCACTCCACTGAATTTATTATAAATTAAGGTTTACCGAAAAATCCCTCTTATAAGGGAGCATTAGGATACAAAAGAGACCAGGAGGGAAATGTATTAAATAAATGTAAATTATAAAGCCACCTTAGTTCTGCTATTTTTTAATTTGTGGAACGTTTGCACTATATCCAATAAGCACTGAAAACAGTACCGCTGGGCTGGATTCTCCGCCAACCGGGCATTGGCCTGTCAGTTCAACACCATGTTGTATTAAGCCGTATATTGCTAAATAAATACATGTTAATGACTTACGTAGATAAAAGTATTCTTTCATAGCTAATGTTTTGTCAAATACAAACATTGAGGTAATAAAATAGAAGAATAGCTGGATACAGGACCAGGACAAATGATGTCCAATTAACCTACAAACATTCAACTGACGACAATGCTAAACTTGTGTCAAATGCCAAATTGTGGGTGCCCAGATGACACCGGCCAAAGTGATGGATCCAATTGACGGTGCGCAATTGGCGTCAGAACTAAATTGGGAAAAACAGAGACACGGAGTAGACCGGATACATAAGCGAATAATAAGGTTTTCATTTTCACAACGGAGAAAGAACAGGAAAAGTTCAACCAGTTAAGGCTATGTGTCTTCTCTTAGTTATCTTGACATTTTCGGGGTCTCGGTCTCATACACTTTTTTTTACTATTGTTGATCTTCATTTGAAATTCTAAATCAAAATTGAAATGAATTGAGAGGATGGAAAGGGGTTTATTTGTAACAACCAAGAGGGGCTCTGGCTCAGGAAAGGAAAAAAGCATCTCGGCTCGTTCCTGCTCCAAATCCGTAACCAGATCAGGAAAATTGTGTAGACATGTAGAGCTGAGAAACTGGGACGGGATGGCAGTTACCTGAGGTTGATTTTTTATTTTATAAATTCCAGATTCAATGAATAGGACTGCATCTATGTTCTAGACACGGGCACAGGTATGTTTCTAGCATGAAATATGGGCTCAAGTTGACATGTCGTAAGTTGCAATATACTTCTCATGAACCGAAAAAGTTAAATTGGCAGCGTACAAGTTATTTGTTTTACTTGAAAATACAGGAACAATAAGAAAATAATACCTTGTACCCCTAGATTAATGATGCTAATTATTAAGCTAGCAAACTATACCGTGAATATTTTATTAAGAAATATTTAAATATTATCGGTTCTAGCCAGGCAGAATCCTATTGAATGGTATAATATCGTGTGCTTCGGTTTAGAAGAAATGTGAATCATTTTAGAATAACTACGCTTTTGATCTCAAGTAAAACAAATGTATAAAATCCATCCGGACGTCCATTCGTTACCCATCGGAATAATTCAACTCAAAACGATGTACTTCTCATTTACTATTGAGTAATAAATACGTTTTGATAAATTGTTTTTTATATTTCTGGTAAATATTCATGTTAGCGTTGTAGTTGAGAGAGAGGGTATGCCATAAACGTGCCGGAAGCTAAAAAAACAGGCAAACGATAAAATACAAAAAGACAAATTAATGTCAATGCGGTAAATGGAATTTTCTGAATCGGACTTTTGCCCTTTGGACCGATCACTTGAAGCACAAGTGCTTAATTGTTACTGTTCAGCACTAGCTGGTAGCTGAATTATGATAGTAACGTAGAATCAGCGGATTACTCTATGCTTAGACTACGACGCTATTTCAGAACAGGACTTTCCTATTGTTAGTTTGCTTTGTATTCGGTGCTAGTAAAAAGGCAGTGGTAGAAATCCTGGCTCTGTCTGATTAGAATTAGGCTTTTGGACATGATATCCAAGTTGGAAATGTTTGAACACCCCGAAAGAAGAGCGTTGAGGAGATGAAGAATTAAATGAGTTGTGATTCTAATATTTATTCCATGAGGTGATATAGTGCCACTGATATTCCTACTAGAACATAACCTTTTATCTCCATTTTTTGAGTCCCAAGTTGTCAAAGAATTCAAGAATGGAGACTGATCTCAATTCCATTCTTTCATGTTTGAGAAAGGAACTTTTTTCCCAGTTGAGTCTCTGCTTGGTCTCACTAATGCTTCAGTTGGCTATTCTTCAGGCCTCTTCCCCACCGAGCCAACAACTTGTTCCTGTCACCTCTCAAGATTGGATTCACAATTTACGACAGGCCGAGTGTAGCTGAATAGACTCATTAAAACTTTTCCCTCCGTGCCTCAGTTGGGATTAAAAATAATACAAGACGCCAGAATTATTCTGTCAATCCTCAATTCTTTCATCCAATACTTTCCAGGGCCCCTGAGCCTCCGTTCATTCGGATCAAATGAAATAAATTGTATCATTTTTTGTTAGTCCATTGAAGACTCAGGTCGGATTCTGCAGAAAGAGAAAGTATCCGATTTCTCGCAGAACCGAGCAGCTAGTCAATAAAGCCTTCCTTTCATTCAGATTAACTTTCATGTGTCTCACACGTGAAGTAAGAATGTTACGATTTTTTTAGGCATTCAATGCACATCTGAACTTTTTCGAAAACCTAATCTATACCTGTACAGAAATACTGTCAAATAAATGAATGACATGCGCATTGTATTTCCTTTGAACGCTCAAATAAGCCGATACCATGGAGCAATTACATAAAAAACAGTAGATCGAATTGCTCAATCTAGTTTTCAGTCTTGCCAACTAGGTTCATGATACTAATTCAAAATCCGTATATTTATATTTCTTGGATACCGTGTATTCCGTTTAGCATAAAAACTGTAAATTCTCAAGGATTGGATAATTTAATTTGAGATACGATCGAACCAATTACATGCACATTAACCCGTCCGATTGTGTAGGATTGAACTGGTCCACGTCCTCGTGCCGTCTAAACTCTAAATCGGGTCATAAAACCAGCTACGTGATAATTGAATAAGGACCAAGTATTTGGGTTCCACTGGCGAAGAGCAAAACTCATTCTTGTGCACAACATGACTTGACGTTGTCCATTAAATGGGATTGTAAGGTAAGCCGAGAATAAAGTTGTCAGGAACTTGGAGTCCGTTAATTATAATTAGGCGAAGAGAAAGAAGAAAGTGCGGAGTGTCTATTTGCCCAACTTATTACTACATACAGACACTGGACTTGATCCCTCGAGTCTTCAAATTCTCACATGTCAACGACTCGGGACTTCTCGTGAAGGAATACGGTATCGGGACAATTCCTAGATACAGCTCACGGCGGCAACAATTCATAGTACAAAGTTTGTAGTGAAAATGCCGTCCCAGTTATTTTGTTAATTTGCAAATAATATGATGAAAAACTGTGTATCTCCACGAAAGCACAGCTGAATTACAAGTCAAGGTAAATGTACAAGAACGGAGTAATTCATTAAATATTGTCCATCTTTGCATACGTTTACATGTAATTCAGTGGAAATTAAGAGCCTTCGTGGAAATGTAGTATAATGTGAATTAACAAAATAAGTATTTGGCATGGTCGAATATTCACCACTAACTGAATTGTTCCTCTATCAATAAGGTGACTATGAACTGTCGCTGTTACCAATTGGAAGCTACGAACTGAGTGCTATGAATCGTCGTCGACTCGAGAGATAAGCTGATTTTGAGTATCGCCAAGTGTCTCTGGCTATTCTGGAAGACTGGCCTGTCGTCGGGTTTCCTGAAATCACTGCATGTACTTAGGGATTTAGATTTATGTATTTGTGTTGAGTCTTTTGACTTTTCCTAATACTCAACTCAATAGAAATCGGCAAAGTCATGTCAGTCAATCTGCTGAGCAATAATGGATGTTCCAAATGTATCACTCGGCTTCAGCCCACACTTCACACCTAGTCATACTATTAGCTTAAATCCACTTCTGGTTCAAATAGAGCGAGAAATGGAATTAAAAAGTCAATAGGGATCAACAGGTAGGTTTCACTTTCCCAATTTTAGACTCTCACTCTCGTCTCGATATATTTACTATTCTTCTGCTCCTGTTGTATGCTTTGTGTCCGTATTCGGGGCTTATTTATGCACACTCTAATCACTCAGTACTTTCCCGCACTCTTACCTACTCCAAACCCAAATGTCATATCATTTATGAAAACGAATTTACGTAGGGTTTATTACGGTGATAATCCTTGAGACCAGAACCGAAGACGCTGCGTACTCAGTTTAAACTTAATTCTAATGCGGTCGGCGTGTAAAATTGACTGAAAAATCATTTAGCCAATTTGTTGATCATTAAAGTTCTTGAATTTTACAGAAGTTATAAATTCAATTAATGAAGTACCGCTGAATTTCGTTGATAGTAGGTAACTTTGCGAATTTGTCATTTTATTTCGAGCATTCCTGCAAAAAACATCGGAGAAAAACTTTTGCAGCCAAAGTCGGGCGTTCAACTTAGAATCCCGAATTCATTTATGGCGTTTTACACACATATTCAAACTGGAGTTTCAAGCTGATGTCTATAATTAAGATTGTTGCAGTATACATATAACTTCAATTTCAAACAAATCCAAAAATAATAATGTAGTTATATTATGATTATAAACTAAAATGTAAAATATTGAACTTAAAGTCTGAATTCGGACAAGTTTAGCAATCTGTAACAAAGAACGGAACGATGTGCATCGGTAAACCACATTTGGTCGGAATATCGTTATTTCACACACTTTTACATGTTCCAAACACAAAGGTATATGGAAAGAACGACAGCTACAAATTGTTTCAAAATAAAATGCACACAATCTCCCAACACGGAGCGTACTAATGTAAGTTCTTTGAATTTTTGAAGGCTAGAGATGCACATGTTATTGAGGCTATGAGAAAGCCGTAGGTTTGAAAATAGGTGCATTGAAGACTTTGGGCTGAAGAATGGAGAAGGAGCACATAATGGCTTTGATTTGAATTCCTCTTTCTTCAAGTTGAAAACGAAGGGAAGTAAATAAGAGTAGGAGGCATAATGGGAAGAAGGAAGAAAACGATCCTTCCTATTTCTGTGGTCGAGACGGAAGTACAATGCAAGCCCACAGCGGAGACCGAGTAAATATGTTACTATAATAACCGTATTTATTCCATTCAATTGAAGCTGGACATCAATATGATGGGCCACAAGGCGTGTCGTGCGAGGGGCAAGGTCAGGTCCATGGCCTAGCCAATTCCTCAACTTGTCTCAGAATAACCAAGCCTAATGCGGAGGTGACCCTAGCCACCAACTAATAGATTCATGCACGTACTTATCCTGTATACGCGGAAGAGATGCTTCTGAATCCTGTGTAAAGCCATTATATTTACGTTTTCACGAGTTTAGTGAACTCCAGGATATCCGTTCATGTTCATACTAAGTATGCTATTCCATATAGTTACCGAAAGATCAACAGCGCTGAGCATTAATATTCAAACCTAACAGATTCATTAGTGACTAATGATACTGACTAAGAAATAATCTTTCTATGCAATTTACGAATTAAAAACCTGGTTTCAAGCATTTTGATGTACATTTATGGAGGTTCTTTTGTTCCAAATTAAGAAAAATGAAAACATCAATCAAGTTTGGTTATACAAAAATATAAATGAGTATTTCGTTTCTTCGGATTCTCCTATATTTAGGTACCTATGCCAAACTTTATGTAGAATTTTATAATTAACTTTGCATTTGCAAAACACAAGGAGAAACGCAGACCAAGGTTCAATAATTTCTTCAACCAGAATGGAATCCCGATCTATATTTAGACCCGCTTCTTCAATTCCCTTTAGTTTTCGATTTTCAATGTACCGTACTAAAGCCTACGTCGTTGATTCCCGAAGTGACACCAGGTATTCGGAATTGGAGTTTTCTAATCAATTGTGATCCCTTAGAAAAAGAATAAACAGAATTCGTATTGTTTCTAGTGCCCAGGATATTTAAAGCATACGTTATGCATTTTCGAAATTCATAGAAAAAATGCCTACTACTTACTGTGTATCTTTGTGTTGGACTTTTGTAATTGTTTACAATCTTAAGCTAGTCCAGCAATATTTTATTAATATTCTTAGCTAGTTTAGTAGTAGATTTTAGTTCAGTAAATGTGTTCATGCTATATTTCTGTTCACATTTGCATAGTGTTGAATTCGGAAAGACGCCACGGCATTCGGTCCTCCAAGTAATTTAATTCCAACCGCAATTCGATTTGAGTCTCAGCCATAAGTTCTTCCAGAATAAAACTTCAGACTTCCTCGCAAACACTCCATTAGGAAGCCGTATTAAGCTTTGGGTCAATCATTCAATCATCAGGTAAAAGGGAAATTTATCAGAATTTGCAATATTATGATTCTACAGAATTGCAAATTCAAATTTTATGAATATTTATACTCTTCTTAATGCTCATGTACTATGGGAAGTATTCGTTGCATCCAAGCTCATTACTATTCCCTCGGCATTATACCTGGGATTCTTGTAGAATGAAACTTCGTCACTTCCAAGTATGCATTGCGCGTCGTGTGCAAAAGTCAAGAACGAAGAACTACATACTTACCATTGTCTTAGAGGACAGCAGTTAAAATCCAGGTTTTCGATCGAGGTAAGGCTAAGTTCTTGCCCGGCCCTGTACGAGTATAGTTCGTAATGTTAATGCATTGGAGCAAAGTATCGGTCAACAAAAAAGCCTTACCTCGATCGAAATCCTAGATTTTAATTTCTTTGTCCTGAGACAATGTTACTTCGTTCTTCGTTTTTCCGCGTGCGTAAAAGGCGATAGCGGCTGCTAGACGCTATCTATAAAAAGGCGAGTCTGGGCATCAGAATTTGTCACTATTTCCCCAGAGCTGGTCGGGACTTGAGGTCGAGATCAATCTCCCTCGAGTTCTGGTCAGCTTGCCCAATACTCCTTACACCTGAGAACTTATCTGGTAACCCGACATCCTGCATTAGGCATGTTAAAATATTTGACCAAAAGCATTTTGAACATTTTTCAGTTTTTTATACGATACCAAATGACTTTGATAGGTAACTAACGTCCGTCACACTTAAAGCAAGAACGCACTTCCACGTAAATCCTTAATAGTATTGTTAGCAGGTCATGTACTCCGACAACATTGTACATTAGTGCTCCTTGTCGCATTCGTTAGTTATTTCTTTTAAGTTCAATGAAAAGTTTGACTCGATTTGTCAGACATGTAAACCCCTGATTGATAACTAGGTTAATTGGAATATGGGTATTACTTGCTCGACCCAATGGTCAATGCCATCCATGCATGCCCACTGCATTAGCTTTCATAGAAATTGAAATAAGTAAAATACCAAATCAATAGAGGATGAGTACCTATTATAAATATTTGAAACACGTAGATATACTAGTAACATGCAAATCTTACCGATGATCCACGCTAACTATTGAGTTTTAGCATTCACTTCCGTTGCTGACTGGAGATTTCTGCATCGGCTCTGGAAGCTGTTCCGCTTCTGAGAATTACAAGGTTTTGATAATTACTATTTCGATGTTCTGCTACTTCTTAGTCTTGGTCCTAGTTTACCTAATATTCCAACGGTCACCGATCCAAGTAAATATGTACTCCCCGGGATGAAAATTGCATGCAAGCTCTTTAAGGTAAGCCCACTACTAGCTGGGATAACCCAATATTTTTTATAGCTGGTGCTTTACTTCAACTTTTCCGGTGTATTATTTTGAATTCCATAGTTAATATTGAGTTGAGCACAATGGTAAGTTCAGGTACGTCAGGAACAACGATGATTCCCGAGTAAAGGAAATGCAATGCTCCTGTTTTATTGGCGTACTTACAGTTAAAAAAATTCCTTACTCATTATTGTTCAGATTCTAATTCTGTGAATTCTTGCTTATTAGATACTCTTAACTAGAAGGTTTCTCAAGGTATACGAGCAAATCAATATTATCTAAACAGTGGATCACACACAATTGAAGTGGCCGACGAGAGTTCAGGCCCACCTGGGATGGAAGTGTCACTTCAATTTGCAGTAAGAGAATATTTATTAATAATAGTAATCCGTTGCGATTACAAAATTCTGTTTTGTTTATGCAAGCTTTTGTATTTTTTTAGGCCGGTGCAGGACTATAATAAGGATGGATTTCTTATGAGAGGCTTTCCAATGGGGAGCACAAGCGGCAATATTGAGCTATGTCAGCTATGAGGTGTGTACGTACACTTTACTTCTATTCGGGAATTCTCAATACGTTTAGCATTAGCGAGGCTTCTTAACCCCAACTTTTGACTTGTTTGCATTTTTATTTTCAGGAAACTCGAGGAAGAATTGCTGGCGTGCATTGTATCACCCAAACTGATGGAAGGGCTACAGGTATCCCGATAGGTAACTGCAATAATCAAATCCATAGCCGTACGAATCTGGATGGAATTCAACCCGTCTCATCATTGCTACGGAGCTTCTTTAGCATTAGAATGCCTACCTATAAAAAGTGTCGTACTAATTATTCCAATACGTGTTCATCCCATTTAGCCAGATGTTTGTGTTCAATGTACATAGTCGATTAGCTTGTGTATTGTTAGGATGTTATTTTTTTAAATAAATATTACCCAATAATTCTTTTGTCCTGCTGTGCTGTTATGTTTTACTACAACTTGGATGTAATTTGTAATAACTTAGGTAATTGCTTTATAATTATTGTAAATTAGTTTTAGAATTGTAAAAAAAATGGGTCAAAATTACGTTCTTCTGTGCTGGATTTTCAATAAAATGTTCTTAGATTCAATCGTATTGTTCTAATAGCTAAGAACTAGCACATCGGGTATTGGATATAGGTACTCCAAATGTCGCTTGCTGGTCCTTGGCATATTATGACATTTTGTATGTCCCATTTGCTTCATGCTGCTACTGCTATGTAGTAAGTTGCATGAAATTTTACTTAAAAATGCATTAAACACACTTTCGATGAATCCATGTATAATTTTATACGAGTTAGCTTATTAAAAGTGTAAATATAACAATACGTTAGCTTCAGTTCAAATTATATTTAGGATAGTTGATTCGCTGTACTTTTCTGTAAATAAGCCACAATAATGTGTGAATTAAATATAAACATAATACCGATTTATCGCTAATGAACATGAACAGCTTACTGGCTATGGAGGACTCCGTAACTCAGTGCACAGTAACAATTGAAAAATACTGTTGCATTCAGCCACGATTAATGACAAAAGAGCCGTAAGTCGTGTCTCCTACAACCTACAGGCTGTATATTGCCTGATTGACAGTCATCATTTCCACAGAATCCCGTCCGTATGCACGGGATGAGATGCGATGACAGAACCCAAGCCAAGGTCTGGTCTGGATTTAGAACAATGCCACTCGAAGGAAGGAGTTTGAGGAATACGGGAAGCGGAGTAATAATGATTCATGATGATTTGAATTAAAGAAATCCGACACAGAGATTACAAGATAGGGAGATTGTCCTCGTCAAAGATTGAACAACTTCTTTTATTACTTTGTCCAGACACAAAAGATTGAATCCGACACCATGTTTGTGCCTAATGTATGGATGGGCGGATGATTGGAAGAACTGATAAGTGAAAGCATCTTCCCTTACTCAATTCTTTCACCAGAAATGCAGCCTCTTTCTTATTTCTGTTCGAACACACACACACTTATGAGATACTCCTACGCAGAAACAAGACAATTCCGTTCCGACAATTGGCAACCAGAAATTGGATCATTTAGTTTTTCCAACATAACACGCTTAGTTTTCCTTTGTTTAGAGTCTTAAAAATTTCTGGTAATATCTGTATTTTGGAATGATCAATCAATCAATCAATCAATTTCAGTTTATTTGATATGGCTTTCGCCCAATCAATTCATTCAATTCAAGAGATAACAAATTTTGATACAGGTGAAATAGTGTTGCTAATTGGTTACAAATGATTTATTTATTTATTTATCTATAGTTATAAATGATTGTAAAAACCATTTTATGCTTTCCGTATATAAATATTTCCAGGCCATTTTCTGGCGGAATCCCATATTCAGGCAATCACACTCTGCTAATAAAAATGAGAAACAGGAAAACATATTCCATCAATAACAATACAACTGACAAGTAAAAAAACAACTTTCAGGCCAATTCTTATAGATTGAGAAAAACATAGGTCATATTTAGCTTGTCACTTTTGCATTTCTGTCATGCGATACGTAGGTAGGTTATAAAATTGTATGTATGCTGAAAAAAACTCAGTGTCATGTCCAAATCCATTCCCGTTTACTGAAAAACTGAAATACCCTGTTGAATTTAAAATACCAAATACATACTAGCATTTACTTCAATTTAGTTTGGTGAAATATTCAAGATATAAGGCTAGAATGGCGCAGTGAGGCCGGACCAATTTTGGATTCCCTATTGTCGCAGAACTGGTTTGTTCACAGAGCCCAAGAACTGTATTAGTATTCATGGTATGTGGATGGGAGATGCGAGGGTCTCCTTTGGGTCTTATCAGTTGAGAACAGAGCGTAGGATCTCTTTGAGGAACTGTTTCATAGTTATTGGACATGCGACATTTGTATTTTTCTCACAGTTAGTCTTCGTCAAGCCGTGGTTGATGGACAGACGAGAGGAGGAAGATGTTGATCTTTCTGCCTCTCCAGGCCCTTACGTAAACAAGGCTTGATTTTTATCTTGACCCCTTGATGACATATGATAATGAAAAAGAAATGGAAAAGCAACAAGGCCCGTTCTCAAGTGCAGGAGCCTCGGTCTAAGTCTCTGGAAATACAAACAAACACTCCAGCTCATCAGCCAAGGGATGACAATGACAATGAATGTGAGACGAACCATTCAGGATTCATTCATTGAGGCTTGAACCTCAGATCATGGCGTCCACTGCAACCAAATACCTTTGCTCGTTTTGGGCTGAAGAAGAGGTCAGCCGGACTCTTTACCTTGATCAAGGCCATTATTATAGTCCATGCCCAGAATTTGGCTGACTCAATATCCTGGGCATCGTCCGTGGCCCGTGGGAATAAATGGGCTGCTTGCACCAATTTGCACCGTATCCAAAATGAGAATGTATGAGCATGAATGCTATATTACGCTCCTCTTAAAAATGATGTCAGGCCAAAAAGAAACTGTCATGCTTCCTGTGACGTGGATTCTTAAAAATTGAAAGGACCGTAATGAATGAATATGAAGACGCTGCACGCTGCTCGTTGGAGAAAAAGGGTTAGAAATTCACATAAAGAATAGGCCAAATACAAAAAGGAAATTGAGATGAAATTGGGGAAATGCTCTTTACGGAAAATCTACGTTATTTTCTCATGTGGTGGATTCGTTTACCTGCACTCACTCCAAAGAGTACGCGAGCCGAGGCGTTGCTTGTCCAGTTTAGTGCAGGCAGAGTATGTAGAATATCCCAAGATATGTACCATGTTGCTTATGGCGAGGCGACCGAGTATTGGGAATACTTGAATAATTTTTGGAATGGACTTTACATTAGAAATGTTAATATGAATATGGCATGTAAATTGCTGCATACAATTCTGCATTACAATATGCTTGGAAAAAGCACGGAGAGGGGTTTACTTGGTTTTTTCTTGCTTGAATATTGCTGAATAAACGGTCCCAAATGTGATCTTACCCTGCGCCGACATCCGAACAATGCCCAGAGATATAATATTCATCAGATATGGAAAATGGAATGGAACCTATACTTTACTTATTTTCCTCACACACCTTTTCCCTTCAATCTGGCCCGATGTAAGAAAGTGGGCTCTAACCCTTTTCATAATTCATACAAAATCTAACCCGCATCTCGGGCTTTCCTCCGAAGAGATAAACATGTTTGTCAAAAAACGAATAACGTAAAAGTGTGTAAAGTACCCGAAACCGAAACCTTGAAAACATGTAATCTTTTCCCTTAAAAAATATATATACCTACATTGTTTACTTCCCATCGTACCCGCTGAACCATACAAGCCAAAAACGTACATTACAGTACGCCAACCCTTTCTCGAAAAATTGTTTTTATACCTGGCGTAAAAAAATAACAATTCTGGTCCTTAAAGACGGATTGAATGAGGGATGGAGCAAGAAAGGTCATGCGAAGGATTATGCATTATTCTCTGCATTAGATATTGCATATTCCTTTAAAGGCTTTCCAGTTCAGCCAGATGAATTTGATCATATAATGAAGCACGCGACACGCGAAAGGCGAAACCGGTCACTCCGAACCTCTCAGCAAACTCATCTGTCTCCTGTTTTTTTTCTGTTGAAACCCCAAAAAAGTCTTAAAAGATAATCACTCGAGACTCGCACTCAGGTCGGCTACTTAAATAGGCCTAACTTAAGTTTTAGTACAAAGAGCAAGAAGCCAAGCAGGTATTTTTCGCATATCCGTCCTTTCAAGAGCAGTTCGTGCAGACTTCCTTTCCCACCTTTCTTCTTTTCATCATTGTAAATGCTGGGCTACGCCAAGAAGGAAGCTTTACGTGATTAATCCTACCTACTCTACATTTTGAACAGCATGATTATTCTCATGTTCAGGTACTTGTCTGATCCTATCTTCTCCAAATTCCTGCTGCAGAGATGCTCTAATACGCTATCATTATCAGCACTCGTGATGTTATGGAGTGAAATACTACCATTTCAAATCCAGAGATTTCGGATTCTCATATATTTGTAAAAACTGAGGAATCCCTACGCTTTTCCAATTTAACAGATATTGCGGAAGGTAAAAGTTTTTGAGAATAACATTTAGAGTGCCAATGTTCGACTCTGTCTGTGTATGCATGAATGTGTCCGGTTTTAAAGCTTGGTAAACTACCTTACGCTTCAAGAAGAAACTGAGAAACATAGTTATGCTATGACTGACAGAACTTAAAATATACTAATATATTCTAACCTATTTGTATAATGAGTAAATTAAAAGATGAGATAATCTGAAGCGTATGAGTACATGCATGAAATTTACACAATTGTCACAGGGTCCCGTGTATCCTAGGCTCAGTGCTCCGCTCTGATTCTGGCGCTAATAGTCTTGAACAGAATATGATTCTGGAAGAACTATTAAGTAAAACTTAAGAAAACTATTCATCAAGAAAAATTTGAAAAACTCCAGCACAACTAAGACAGATTTGCTATGGTTCTATGTTCAATTTGAATTGAAAATCCAAAATGTTAATCAATAGTTATTTGTAGTAACTTAAATTAGTATATTTAAATTAGATTAAAAGGCCATGAAAATTGAATTGTTAGGCACACGCATAGGGACAAGACCAAAAGAGACGCGAGAAGATATAAGATATTGAGGGTGTTTACTAAGCGGGGAAAACCAGAAGTAATACAGTATTAGCTTAGCTAATAGCGTAGCTACAATTACAAGGAACGAGACGACAGCAGCCTGCTCACCGCTACCCACCTTGATTGTATAATGATGCAGATTACATTTTCTGATTAATCCCGTCCAGATATCATATTATGAGTCTCTCCAAAAGTTTATTAGGCAGACAGAAAAAAATAGAGAAAAATGATGATGGGATCTGAAATTGAAAACCGGTCCTTCTTGGGCCGTGACTCAGACTGAGAAGAAGAGGTATTAGAGCATTAGCATTAGCGCAGTAGGCAGACATTCCCAACTGCAGTAGCCGAGTGTAATGGATAAGCAAACATTTATTATTCTTATTACGATTATCTCACCACAAGAAGAGAGTGGGACTATCAACTCCAGCCCCTGTACAACAAAGAGAGTTTTGAACTCGGGAAAAAGTGTTCGAACCAGTGCCAGGGCAGTGAGGCATGACGGGAAAAGGTTGCCATAATTTAATATCAAACGCTTACTACGCTGCCTCCGCTCTCGTTACGGCATGCAATATGCAATGTCAAGTCGGATAAGGCAATGTGCGGCCTAATAAGACAAATGTTAAAAACAATTATCTAGGCTGCAGATACTCTATATGCAGCCTTTGCAAAATGAAAGAGCCTTAACGGTAGATGCCAAGCTTCATTGTGCAAAAATATCATTCCGCCGACTAGTAAATATTTCGTATATCTTTGCTATGCATGCTAGTGGCTCAAGTTAGTCTCGTAAAGGGCAGACTTCCTGTAAGTACGAATCGAAGACGGAGATTCCGAGTACTCCAAGAAGTTTACAAGGGGTAATTATTTACACATGAGTGGGTTCTGGCAAGATTATTGCAGGCAGATTTCACAACTTTGATTTTGGTGGCGGCTTCATCAAAATGGTGATTTATCGGATAACCCGTGGATACATGCAATTTAAATGATTTGATATTATGCCTTCTAAGTAGTATTTATGGCCACTCACTCGTAAGCTAGTCATGTATTTAAAATACGGAGGGAACTTGTGCAATCAAATATGTCTACTATAAATTACTGGTCAAGTAGTTGTGAGCAGCTTAGGCTATCCCATATTCAGTAGAATTCTAGTTGAAGTACGGAATTGGGACGGCTTTTCGCCTCCAAGCACACATTGTTACTTGCATTGCATTGCCGCCTTCAACGTAGTTATAAAGTCGGTTTCAATCGGATTCATAAATTAATACGGATATCCAGGAAGTAAGGTTATAGTTGTCTTGAAATCACTATGGGCTTTTGCAAACCTAAAATAATCACAAGTAATTCAACTCTGGGCTAAAACTTGACTTCAATAAAATCAATGAATTTATAATTCAGAGGCAACAAAACTTCCCAATTCCTAACTTTATCCCTGATTCTGATTCGATTTCATTTTTTTACGTAAAGTAATCTGAACCTCATGAAAAGCCGATTCTGCAGACGCCTGAAAGACTTCGTCACTCGTCCAGATCCTGTTCTGTGCGAGACAAGACGCTCCCGCCCACTCCCATTGCCAATAATAGAGGAAACAATTGAAGTGTCGCGTGCCGTGGGATCAAGACAAAAAAGTGAATCTTGTTTCAACCCTGCAGCCACATAGCTCTGCTCTCCCGTGGAATGGAAGCAGGGCGAAGCGGAGCTCTAATGCAGTTCATCGGCTTCTTTGGCTTTTTGAGCAGCATACGGATCTGAGTTGGTGGTGCCAGAAGGGGTCTGTTACATAACACGCTCGCTGGCTAACCTTATGGAGTTATGGATGACTGAGCGGAGAGAAACAGGACGCAACCAGTAGCCGAGAGAGATGCATATTTGAGCCAGAATCTTCACTTCTTCCCAAATGCACTACCAGATCCGCAGAGGCTCAAAAAGCCTGCTAAGGCCTTCAAAGCTTTCAAGATTTCCCTTCTGCCGTCAAATTTCGTACGGTGGTTGAAGCCGAAGAGTCTTCGGGAACGGGAGATCCCTCAAGGGGGACCCAGGTAACCCACTGTAGACCTCGCCTCAATCAGCTCAGCATGTGTTGCCTTTTAAAAGCCTTAAGGGTCCCAGTTGTAAGTTTTCATTTTCCCCCTTCTGCGCTTCAGGAGCCAGGGCACGCTTAGGCTCCGAGAGTCGCGTGGAAGACGAGCTACGTAATGTGGTTCCTTGAGGGTAGTAGCTAAAGCTACGGCTCTCCCGATTCCGGCCTCTACGAATAAGTGTCTGAGCACTCAGCTCACCAACCCCCATTTCCATCCCCCTTATGGACCAGCCAAGTATCTGAACTGGGCGATGCACGACCAGGGAAAAAAGATTGTCTGAGTCTTAAAAGTAGAGGACTGGACGAGGTTTCCACTCAGTTTCAGCTTCTCAGCACTACCCGCACTTCACTGGCCCACCAGTTTCCGTTTTTTTTTCATTTATTTATTCTGGGGTTCTGACAGGACGCACACTTTGATTCTTCCCTTCCTATTCCCAACAATACGATTAGGAAGGTAATATAAAGCTACGTGAGAACCCTACACCTGGACTTAGTTGTCTGGGAACCTTCCAACAGAAACAACTCACGACGTCCAGTCTTACGAACAACCCAGTGCTTTCCGCAGTACAGCTCCACACAACTGCTCACTACTGCATATATGTGACACAAGTTAAGAACTGTTCGTGTCACAAGAACATTTCGGAACCTTTTGAATCTGTGATTTCGTGCTTATTCATCTGAGCTTGTCAAATGTTTGACATGGCGACTGTGTTGCTCGGAAGCCATGCTACTAATAGCTCACCGCACGGAAAGATGCTGAGCTGCTCACCCAATTCCGCCACGAGCACCGCCACGAGCTCTCCCACCGCCCACACCGCCTCGCCCACCACACCCAACCACCACCACTCCATCCCAATCACCCACCAACTCCATCACCACATTCACATCAAGCGAGAGCCCGGACTCGTCTCTCCCGTCTCTGGGAGTGAGAATGACATGCCGCCTGGTCATCCGGGCAATCCCAACAATCAGTCAAGTCCCTCGAGCGACTGTGGAAGTGAGCTCTTTAGTGCCAAGTGCAAGCGGAAAATTAACTTCTCTCACTTGGGCATTCCGCCGCGCGGCCATCAACCCGCCACTGTGGCACGCAGAAATGCCCGGGAACGGAATCGTGTGAAACAGGTACGGGGCTGCTTTGTCTTCTATTCTGGCTAGAGGTGCTTGTAATTAGGGGTTGAAGAAAGACACAGAGGAAAAAGCTGCTTTCACACGAGTAGCTGGAGATAAGATAGTTTTGGAGAGCGTGGGTTGATCTCCGTAATGTATAATTGCGTAATAACTATCGATATCAGTCTCCTGGCCCTTAGAGGAGAATCCCTTGGGCTGGGTAGGAAATATGTAAAGATACGGGGCATAAGTGGAGGCCTAAACGTTTCTAATCAAATCATAAAACTTTTATTTCTCCGACTATTATTTTCCCTGGAGCTGCTCCCTCCGAATCTTTTTCCTGTTTAAATTGAAGTGTTTTAATTCTTGATTCAAGATAAATGAGATGATTCTAAATACATGGATGGAATACAGGTTATGGTTAAGGTCAGGCCAGCGTTTTCCTCTCAACACTTTTATCCCCTTTTATGACATACATCATTCCAGCTCTTATCTCCTCCAATTCGAACCTCGTTCAGTTGTAGAAAATAGAGCAAGGGCCAACGTAACTCAATAACATCGAATATCAGAGTACGATAATGCCATTAGCTTTTTTCTTATTTGTACAAGTGGAGTCAGAGTCAGAGAATTGTACAGCTAAGCATTATTGTTGAATAAACAAATAGTAGAAACTGCCTCACCTAGAACTCAGAGATAATTCAATTCAATGTGATGCGATAATGTAGAATGAGTTAACGACATTTAAATCTTGGACGGATTTGTCATAATGTAATAAGCAAATAGGATCAAATGTGAAATCTGACATCAGGCCCAACTCCAGGTGGGCGGCCTTATTAGTCGTGTGTGCATTGAGCACCGGTGCAGTAAGTCTATTCATTCCATTCCTTCAACCCAGCTTCCTTCATTTATTCCAGGTCAACAATGGATTTGCATCCTTAAAACAACATATTCCCTTGGGCCACAGAGCCAAGAAAATGTCAAAAGTGGAAACGCTCCGCTGTGCCGTGGACTACATTCGGAATCTGCAGGGTCTTCTGGATCCGAGCGGTATGTTGCTGGGTTCGGCTGAAGGGAGCTCAATGGATGCCTTCCATCAGCTCTTTGACTTTGGCGGAGATGGCGGGAGCGGGTCTATGAGTCACACGAGCACGCAGCAAATGTCCCCCACGTCCAGTGACGACCCTTCGTCTCCGTCCTACGCCTCTGAAGCCTCCTATCCGAACACGAGTAGCAATAATGCGGCTAGTCAGCCGAGCAGCGGACCTAATCCCAATAATCCCAACATGTATGACTATGAAAACTACGAGCCAGTGAGTCCGGAAGATGAGGAACTCCTCGATGCCATTTCCTGGTGGCAACAGTCATGAGTCATCCCGTCGTTAACAAGCCCAAATCCACTAATTAGCTCAGGTAAGATTTCAAGACACTAGTAATTTTTATATGGCAAACACATCAGAGCTTTATAATTTCTCTATTTTACACTTTTCTGCTTCTGAATTTCAATGTCTCGAGAGTAGAGGCCAAATGTAGTACCTACTCCTGTTTTTCCAATTATTCCTTCTTCAGCCTCAGTGGTTTCGTTACCCTTGTGGGAGCCCTTAAAATTCTTGGCCCCAGTCTGCACCACATATGGCTCTCCAAAGTCTCCATAGAGTATGAGTGCATATACAGAAACATATATGTATTTCTCCCTTCCAAAGCACTTCCTCTTCAGCGTCTGCTATTCCTGGCATTCAGGTCCAGGGCCGGTCTAGCTCTGGACAAATAAATTTCAAGTCCTGACTATTTTCGATAACGGGTAACCGTGACATTCTTTCGTCAAATCAACGATATTAAAAGAAGCATTGCAAATTTCTGTATTCCGTTTTAATTCAACAATCTGCAAATCCGCTACTGTTTATAATTAATTGAATGATTTCTGAACCTCCTGCATTCCTGATATGCCAAAACATTTTGAATAATTTTAGCATTTATATTTTATGGATAACTTGGATAAACCATCGATTAATTAAATTAATGCGTTGTGCCAGCAAGGGAAATTCTCGGCCGCATTTCCAAACGAAGGAACACTAGCGTTGTCCCTATGGCCGGCCCTGATGGCAACGGTGGCCCTCGAAGGGCTCCACTATATGAGGATGTCCCTTTTTTTATTCAGTAGAGATTGAGATCCTTTATTGTCCTCAGAGGTCCCTTTCTTCCTTCACTTATACAATTTTTTTTACCTTAAAGGTATTATGCTTGGCTACGTACGTGTGCTCCTATTATATCAAAGCTCCTATTGAATCCGAGCATACACGCAGATTCATAGGGAGATGGAGAAGGACTCTCTGAGCCAGCCTAGGGTCTCCCGTAGTCGTATTTAGTCCGTGGCCCCTTTAAAACACTTTTTTTCTAAATTTCTATTCTCAGCCCATACATTCAACCTCTCTTCTGATCTTTCATCTCTATTCAACAATGTGGAAAAAAAGGAAAGCAATCCATATTCCTTTCTCCTTTATAAATATTGCAAAGGATTTCTTTTCCTGGATTTTTTTTTTGCACTGTTGCCGTACTGCGTAGGTCAGAACTCAAAACCCAATGGAATTTTTGAACTTGAAATCCTCATGTGTACATTCTTGTGTTGATTTACAGGACCTTTAGCCGAGCCTGGACGTCTAAACTCTAAACACCTGAATTGAGTTGGAGGGGAAACTGAATGCGTCCTTATTTCCAGCTCAGAAAATAATTATTTCAATTTTGAATCCCCCCAAAATAATTTTATACCAAGCTTCCGTTCCATATAAAAACCGTGACTTGATTAAGAAACTTAAACGTTAGCTATTACTACATAGCAGAAGAGACTGTGATTATCCACAAAAATATTATCAATGATCATCAAGGAATTGATACACTCCAGCAACAAGAAATTCAGTGCCTTTCATATGCTGCAACCCTAAGACCTCAAAACGGGAAAAGGAACAAAAATTCTCCATCCAGTGTATTTGTATAATATTTTTTTTGTATTTATAAGTTTTTGGTAGAAGTGTGGCCTATACATATTCCTTAGTTTTATTTGTATAATTTACTTTGATAACTTGGGACATTTTCAGGTTTGTTCTAGTCACTTATTGTTGAATGGGTGTCATACAAGCTCAGAGTTCGTCTTCTCTACCAGATCTTATTTGCATTTAGTTCATTTGATTTCACTATTTTAGTAAATGTTTTTTAAATTTATTTTTAGCCTCCTAGACTTTTAACGCAACTCGTAGTTCAATCATTGTTGAAACTTTTTACACTTTTGATAATCATAAGGATCTACTGATACCTATTGCATTGAGAAAATATTACTATCACTATTATATCTCCATGTTGCCTTATTGTTAATAGTTGTATCCAACTTGTTCTGCCTGCTCCGCTTGATGTACTTTGTTACCTCGTATGCCTTATTGTTATAAATACTATATTAAACCCTAATGAAGTGTACAAATCAGAAGCGTATACAATTAAGTACCTAGTATGTTAAGAAATGTAAGGTTTCGTAGCCATCGAAAAAATTGCGGAGATGTCCCTGTAACATACCATGTACTATACATGATCAGAAGTTGAGTAATAAAATAGTAAATTCAAATCAAAAAAACACTTGATTAATTCGGGATTAATTATTGCGTGTGGTGCATTGTATAACAGGTTACATATTTTAAGTCTAGTGATGGAGTGGGTGGGTGTGAGAAAGAGCTGTCCAGGTTTAATTGATAAAGCTCCATAAATTCATTGCATTAAAACGTGTATTCGGAAGTAAGCCAGATACAATCGAGAAAATCACATTTGCCAGGATTTAAATACAAGGTAGCAATTTTATTGAATTCGATATTTTACATTTCACACGTAGCACAAACTGTTTCAATACATAAGGCACTCGTGATGGGATGAAATCTATTACCTGCCACTCAATTGCACCGATGATGGAATTATTGGGCCATCACCCGAAAAAGATCAGATATCATCCTTTAAACTGTGTTTCTGGAATTAGTTTGAAGTTTGACCTTCCATTGTTTCCATATTTGAGTGCTTCAATAACTGGAGACTGATGAAGCTGGAATTTGACAGAATTTGTGGGCACCAGGGTAGCGTAATTGCCATTTATCATCCACATTCAATTACCCAATCGGTATATCGCCAATGTCACTTCATGAGCCTTCACAGGAAGAGAATAATAGAAGCTCGGCTGGATTGAATGGTAATGTACATAGATAAAGAATCAGTAAAACACGGCGCAGGAGGGTGGCTGAGAAATGATGTGAAAAGTGAGTAAAAGTAGTTGTGGTCAACAAAGTAGTTGGGCTTGAGTGTAGATTGTTTGCAAGAGCGTAGAAGGGGTACTTGGCTCGTAAGTAAACATCACATAACATGTCGAGAAAGAGAGATCTCCTGTTTTCCTGACATTTGAGAGAGAACAACAAGGGAGGCTATGGGAATATTATTATTACTATTATTCTGGAAAAGGGTAGAGCCTTCTCCATCGTTATCGTGATAGGAGGTCATTACTATCATTACTTCCAACTACTAACTCTTGGGCTCGAGCGGGTTAAGCACATGAAAAAATCAGATCTCCACAACTGAGGTAGTGTTGGGGTTGGCATGGGTTACCCGACAATTCCCGCAATGAAATATGCACTAATTCATAGTTTCGATAACACTTTATAGAGTATCACGAGGATTCATAGCGACACAATTCAATAGTACGCTGCGGTTCATACTTAAGTGAGTTTACAGTTGACACTTGAGGCTGTATGTGTACAAAACATAATGTGACAAGTCATAATCGCTCACAATCTGCATTCATAAAATCCTTGGAACTAGAATATTCACTTTTTAAAATACTAACAACTATTTACGAGACAGACTTTTAATATTAAAGACTCCTTAAAAATTCACATGTTTCTATGTTTTTAGAGAAATTGTCCAATACAGTTCCACACCATATTTTTGCATTTAACTCTTAACCTTCAAAATAAAAACTGCTTCAATTTCAAGTGAATCAACTCTGAAAAATAATATACATCAACATAAAGTAAATAATTGGATGTAGGTACTCGAAAAAAAGTATTGACACATTAGAAGAACTTTCTAAGAATTCGTACTTTCTAGGAATGGACTAGTCCCAGGGCATATCTATTTAATACAATGCAGCATGTAGTGTATGCTTGTACTGTATTAGCTGTTGAAGGCACTTAATATTTACTACAGAGTTTATTCGCTTGTGATTGATAGGACATTTTATTTTAAGATCAAAAGATGTAGTAAAGCACAAAAATATGGGCCAAAACTACAGTAGGCAATTTCTGTAAAAGTATGGCAAAAACGTGCATTTTTATGGTCTTTAAAAATAAAAACAAGGTACATTACTTAAATTACAAATATTCTGGATAATTGTAGAATGTTATACAAGTTGTTGTTCGTGTTTGTGAGTCGAACTTAAAAATTGTTTATTTTAGTGAAAATTGAATTCGCATTGTGTGGATTATAAAACCGTTCCACTCTGAATTGTCGTGTTACGAGCGAGCGTTGGGACGGACAGGGAGGATCATCATCATCATTTAAATCCTGTATTTGTCTGAGATGCGGGTGGAGATGTGTGGGCAGATAAGACAAAAGAGCTGAGGAAGATGGAGGTAGCCTTACACAAAGACCTCCTACTGATAGATTTGACACCGACGACCGGAGTACCCAGCTTCCACGTGCACAACGCACTTCTCAAACCCTTCAACTTCAACCAAATACCATGTTTTCCAAGTAATGCACCTATGTAAGGCAGGGCGTAGAAACAATACATTACATATCAATAGCTTACCCTATCTATATTGTACTTAAATTACTCTGTATTGCATACCACGTCTTTTCAAGTATGTAGCTGTAGAACATTGCGAAGTTCAGAGAAACAGGGATACTACTACCTATGTATTATCTCAGGTGTGATACATATATCTGGTGTAAATATTTGCTTCTATGTCATAACAGCAAAAACAATAACCGCAAAAACATTTTTTAAACATAATTCGATCGTTCCGCAAATTTTGGGCGAACCTAGCTTAGTCTAACCTTACAGTTATCTTACCTGTCCAAAATCCACAACATAGTCTGTTCATTTAGCCGCCTTCGCGATTTTGATGTAGTACTTGCAAATATTTTATACTGTATGTATGATTAACTATCTAAAAACTACAATTGAAACTAATTTACAAGATTAGTACGCCACGCGCACGCGGCCGGTTCCAAGTAGCAGCTCATATGGAATTCGTATAAGAAGCTATATCTGGTTGAGTTATCAGTTATCACTCTTGGCTTTCTCATGTTCTTGTTTTATTAACATAAATTCTCACTGTAAACTCTGTTGCGTCTTCGTCTTGCCTGCATTCAAACTTCAAAGGACGCGTTTACTCGGATCTGCTCTGTAGCTCTGGTATCTGTATCTGCTAGTTACAGAAGAGGATAGGGAAAGAAACAAGTTGCCGCAGCTTTGTTGAATTTGAATGTTGAATGCTTGGGATTTGAAATTGGAAATGAAAGGAGAAAAAAAAATTATTTTACACCAATTTTACACATCATTTAACATTTGAACCATTCTACAAAAAATGGAATCAGTTTCTTCAGTCTGGTGAAGTGTGCTTCTTCGATACCCCGGCTTCAAGGTTTCAAACTTCAAAACTCTGAGAGGGTTAACAGAACGCGGCCTCCGGTCGTCGCCGCCAACGAAAATTAGAAAAAAAAAATACCAATATAACGCTCCTTCGACATGAAAAAAATTGAGATGACGTTAGAGGGAGTTTGGTCTATCGGGATTTGGAAATTAGTAACGCAAAATCAAGATTGGGTCGTGCGCTCGCGTAAACCTGGACTAAGAAGAACCAAAGTATTGCTGGAAATTCAATGGTTTGGCCCAGGTCCAGGATTCATTCCATATCCTTCATTACGAAACTGCGGGCTGTAGAGAGAATAGGCTCAATGCAACGTCTTATCCATTATTTATGACAATAGACGGAGAACAAGACTCTGAAGTGCACTTGAAGTACCTTTCCCTTTGTCCGTCCGAGTGAAAATGAATGAACATCTTTGACTCTGATTTTTGTGGATTTTCTCTCTTTCAATTGTTACATTCGTTTTATGAAAGCGTAGCTCGAGCGCTTTTTTTGCTGTTTCACGTCGAAAATGACCAGAGACTCCCTGGAGTGCGGTGACTGCAAGGGCCAGACACCTCACGGGATTTCTTCGGTTCTTCATCAACGGCTCGGCCCAAGGAAAAAACTAATATGTACTCTAGCTGTCTTGCTGGTCATGTAATCATTCATAATGTTCTGTTCTGTGGTTTTTAAGGGCTCCCTGCCTGTTTCCAAAGTCTCGCCTCCAAAGATCTCTCAGTGCGTCAGGGTCAGGTCAAATCAACCAATGTCAGGAATGAAGTAAAAAGGATTATCCCCAACTTCCCTTCTCCAAATATTTGGAATTGGAATCTACAATACGGACAGTTTTCCGTGTTGATATCCTAGCGTACAGAACATAACCCGTTTAACAGAAGGTTTTGAAGTTTGGTGAATAACCCCAAGTTTCAAAGTGAAGCTCTGCTTCATATCATGCAACTGAAGCAGGAATCATGTTGTAAATACATAATGTATGTTGAACTTAAACACATGCTTCTAACATATAAAAAGGAAATTGACTGAATTAATAATTCTGCAGTGTATGTACGTATGAAATTCGACTAATTGACTCAGGAGGATCATATACTTTGTGCATTGTTTTCCATTGATTTGTGGCTTGCAAGTTAATGTCAAAACTACTGCATGACATAGTGGAAGCAGTTATTTCGGGCTAACTTGTTTTGCTAAAGTCACCAGCATAGCTTGCAGTGTTGCGGGCAATTGGAGTCGAAGCAACAAGTAAGCGCTACCTGATGTACAGGAACAATTCTTAAGGGAATGTTAGGGACGGATTTTAAGAGTCGATCAATCAGGCTGATGACATGGCGTTGCAGATTCCTAAATGAAAAGAAATGAGGAGACCCAGATCTTAAAAACTTTATATTGCCCCAAAAAGCTCCTTCTCATTGAGACGGACACTGATAATGGTCTGAAAGGAAATAATGGAGTTCGAACTGAGTTTTAGGTATATTATATTTTTCACGGGCTGATTGAGACTGTAGAACCGCGAGTGGGGCTTTCAGAATGTCCGTATTTTTGTCAAACCAAAGGTCACACAGCCACTTGGACGCACTTCATTAAAATCTCATTCCCTGTAAAACTTTTAACATTTCCATTTCACCCGTGTTTCAAACTGTACGAAAATATCCAGCCTAATCCTTAAAATCCAAACTGGATTTCAAAACATCCAGATTTTTAAACAAGAGAATCTGTAGCAGAAAGCAATTATGATCCCCTTATATTTCCGCGGATTGAAGCAAGAAGCCACGAATAGAGTATTGTTGTTAGGAAGTATTTATAATTTATGGCAGGGAAATCCAATCAGGACACGAAGAACCGGACCACCCGCTGGTTCTGAGCGTAAAGATTCTGATGGTAAATTAAATGGTAATTCGTAGAGGGAGAAAAGTCTGGGCAGACCTAGTTAGCATTATGGAATTGTTTTCCCATGCAATTTATTGACTGAATACAATTGGCTCTCGGTGGAGAATTTGAGTAAAGTGTGGAGTCCTTTCGGTTTCCTTTGCTTCTGCCAAATTGCTAACTCATACATAACCCATCTCGCTCAAGTAGCCCTTCCGAATAATTTGAACTGGACATGAAAATAAACTCGGCTGAACTCGTTCCCCTTGCTCCTGCTCTGCGAAGCCGTCGTGAGGGCGAGAGTTAAGAGTGTGCCATATAAATCAACACTTGTGGTAGAAGATCTCCTGCTGGTTTTATTATCCTAGTCATAAACCCACAACTAAGATCTTTTTCCCTCTCCTCCGTCCAAATAATGGACGGAGGAAAGCCTGAATTCACGCCACTAATAAGTCTCCGAGAGAGGCTCCAGTCTCAACGAGCTCCTGCGTACCAGCATGGAATAATGAAACCCCGAAGAAAAATATGGCATTTAAATTTAATTATAATATTTTTACGGTGTGAATGTGTAGTTAGCGCATTTTCCGCACTCCAGGCCTCCTGCCAAATCAAGATTTATTCGTTTCAGACGAGTGCTTAATGGGATTCTCCCAACGACTTCCTGTCTATATCTTGAATCATAAGCGGCCTCACTCTCGCATGTCCATAAATACTTTACTGACTCTTTCCTTGTGATTTCCAAGAAAGTAGCCACTTACTTTGACTCATCTCGTCATACAGAATCCAAATGACAAGTCGAGGGAAGAACAATGGGAAATTAAATTAAGAGCTGACATGCAACTCAAGATCAGGAGCCTGTACTCTACAGTAGTGGTGCTCACAGCAAACGGGCCAGTAGATTAGCATGGACAGGAAAACATTGTGGTTGTGTCCCTGTGCGTTATATTTATGAGTGTAAATGAATTACAAATGACCAACACATGAAATATTCAAATTACTAATCCGTAAATGACTAGATAGAATGTGGAGTCTTAAGTATGTAAAACCGCAAAATTCTTTCTCCGTGGTAATAATCCACTGACCGGGCTGTTGCCTGTGAGCATCACGCAAACTTTGATGAAGTAATACGAAAACCATTTTGTACCCTCCTACCTTGCATAATAATGTCAAACAACCTCTGTAAATAACAAATGTGTAATGGAATTCTAGCAAATACCATGAAAAAATTAAAATGACTTCACTCATCTTCAAATGGCTCAGACCGGATAATTAGTCCGTGTGGTATGCACTCCAAACGGGGAATCCACTTCTGAGATATCTCTAAAAGCTTAGCAATTTACGCTGACAGACATATTTTGACACTGGAAATCGAGAAAAGCTACACTATGTGCAGTTCAACGTACAGTACGCATGGGATTAAGTGACCCTGCTGACAGGCTTATGCTTCCTGCACCGAAATATTTTTCATAATCCGAGAGACAAATGGGTCCATATGGAAACGAAACTTATACTTACAGGCCCAGTAAAGCAGCTTACATTATACAATTTTTCCAAAGTTTTTGGCATAAAATTATTCTACTGGAACCGGACGCTTCAACGCTAGACACTCTGCTGGATTTGTGCTAAGCCTTCAAAGTAATTACGACGTACGTAATATAATATATATACATCCCAGATATGTTTTACGTTTAAAGATCTGTCAATGCTTGTCTGGATATTCATAAGCCTCAAGTCGTGTACTGCAATATGTGCATACTAACATGAATCAGGAATCTGTTACTGTAAGCGATATTCATTGCACTGCACCATATTTATCCATCTTGAGTGACGGAAGCCATTGGATTAACAAAACTGTAGCATAACCTAGTCTTTAGGTAGTACAGGATTCAGGATAGTAAAAAAATGCATACATACAATAATGTTATCTCCATTTGTTCACTAGACAAACTGATTTGTTTCATAAACATGTTAAGTTGCTTGATTTCTCAAGAGCAGCTACCTAAATGTCAATGGCTTCGACCTTCCGCAAACCGCACTTCAGAAAAACATAAATAATAATATTCTTGAAGACTACTCGAAGCTGTTGTTCCCATCCATGGTCTTTGATCACACGCGACATGTGACAATGCCTCTCCATTAGGAACCACTATAGAAAAATAATGGAATTCCTTACAGAGAGTGAAAGTGTGTGGTTCTTGTTCTGCCTACTCCTTCTGTACTTGGATATTTGGTTTCAATGAAGCTTTTTGGTCCCAAGGAAGACGTCCATGAGACCAGAAGCGAGGTAAATGCATAAGGGAGCAGCAGACGTTCTTGAAATAAAGTAAACAAAAATCATTCCTGCTCCATTAACCTTAGACGTTAAAATATATAGCCTCGGCTCTTCTCCCGTAAATGGACGAAAAGTGCAAGTATAGAATGACATTCAGGACTCTACCCACCTCCAGCCAAAAGAGCAATTTGGCCCAATTTTAGTGTCGGCAGGCCCACCTTTTATGTCAAGTAGGGGGTGGATGATGTCTTAAGTTCCTTTTGTTCCTTAACCCATTCACACCGTTTTCTCAGGCCCGTTCCTCCAAAATTAGAGTTGACAGGACGAGGGAAGAAATGCTGGAACGCTCAAGCCTAAAAACGTATGCATGTACAGAGCTGCTCGCAGCTAGTAGGAGTTGTCAGCAATGAAATGAGCTACTTCCACTTTCGATATTTGCATTCATGGTTTCAACGGACTTCTTGAAAATTAAATATGATATTCCGTCCGACATCACTTCCGCCTCTTCAATTGCACCCCATCATACGATCTTATTCTATTCATAGGTTATATAAACACTACTTTGTTTCTACAGATTTATATTTGTGTAAGGTTTGCGGAAGACGCACAACGAAGTGACAGCGTTCTATTCACCGTCTATATTATGGGCAAACTATGGACGTGGTGGAATTGACGACGAAAAATTGTGACAAAGTGGCCAAATTGTAGTGAGCCACTCTGTACAAGTGTTGTCAGAATTTTTTGGACACACTCCAAATTGTTGGTCTATTGTAATGAGGTATAATTCCTCTCATTCTCACCCCATTCAACTTCTGAGATGAATTCCAACTGGGTCAGTGAGCATAATGCACACATCATTCATTCATCTTCTTACATGGTCCTCACAATGGAGAACACATGTAGTTTTCTGTTCGGACATGGTTTTCCAACAATAACTTTGCCATAACCAGAAGGATAACAACAGGCTTTCAATTCCCAATCAATGAGTCTATAAGTTATGGAAATGGTCAAGCACAAACTACAATGTGCTTCGTTCTATTCAATGGAGATCAAAATAGCGTCTTGGCCGGAGACCTTGAGAACATTTCCTGTAAAATTCGGTTTAGACTCCAGCTTTGGCTTAGTATTTATTTTTCACTCACTCTTGAAATCTGAAATGTGTCAAAATATGAATTATTAATCACGTTTCTATATTCCGGATCAGTATCAGGCTGAGCGAATTCGGTAAGGAGCTTTGGCTCCTGTCAAAATCTGTTCATCAGGAATTACGTGTGACTAGCGGCTCAATGATGAAGTGTGTGAGATGTGAGCCTTGAGGTAATGTTTATGCATTGTATTCCCAGGAATTCTTTAGGTCCCTCAAATTCAATTCTAAGAAAACTAATAACAATAACTTAGACGAGTACTGGCTTAAACACATATCATCGTAAATATAACATCCCAATCACAAGCATCACAAAATTATACGATTTGATCACTTTAAACGTGATTTCTGAAGTTTGGCATGCTAAGCAGTACTTACTATATAAGTGCGCAGATTAGGTTCCTTAAGTCGACTTCTTCATTTCCACATCATTGAGTCAGTCAATTACAATATCTTACCAACAGCAGGAAGGTTACAAGCCTTATTGTCTTCAAGCTAGAGTATTATATTCATGGATTTGGCACAACTTCTGAAGTTGACCTGCCTGTGTGGTAAGTTGTAGCATTATTTTTTGCATTTCATTTTGGTTATGTTTGGTTATCAACTATGTAGTATAACGACGTTAATGATTCTGTGGTGTATCTATCTATCTGCCTGTCCTTTCCATCCTTCCATCTATCTGTCTGAAGTTTTACGTCAGGAACGGGACGTCAACTGGACAGATGCGTGATAAACCTCATCCTAAAACCTGATTGATTGTTATTTTAGTAATGAAGGGCTCAAAACACATTTTAGGTACATATTTTTGTGCAAGTGGTAACCAGTTCAGTTACACCGAGCAGTGCTTGGCACTGATTTTTGGGCCAACTAGTGTTATTTATCGTTCACCTACGAGGGCAGCATACAAACCTATATTGCACTAGAAAATTACTCAATTTAGATTAAAATTAGGAATAGGATATTTAATTTTGATTTGTATAATATTGCTGATTCTTCAGTAGCACAATATCAGAGCTCAGTTTCACTTGCCCTCGTTTTGAGCACTTTTATCCCCTGTCCAAAAATTTCAAATCAAAATATTTTAACACTGACAATTGCTAAAACATTTAATTGTGGAAGTATTTATTTAACTTAATAAGTAATGAGCATTTAATTATTGTTTTATATGAATATATTTTAATACACACATATCATGTCAGTGCTTCCAACTGTATTAAAAGTACACAAAATATAAACTAGCAGACCCATGAATCAGTGCCAAGCACTATCTGTGTAATTGAACTTCGACTTTTTAATTGTTACATTTACATTTACTATTTGAGTAAGATACCTTTCATGGCTACGTTATTTAGGCGACTTGCTGTCATCCCTTATTCGAGTCATACTCTCTTTTTGTTACAAAACTGTTACCGACTCAAATCGTGAAATTAATTTTGATACAATACGTCACCCGAAACTGATGTAAGATTAACCAATCAGCAGACGAAGAACTATCGCACTGATACGGGTGTACCTTAGGACGATTGTCCTGTATCAATGTATAATAAGTGAGTTAGGCTTCCTGAAAACTCCCAATACTTGGTTATATCATCATCATCAGGATTTATTTGATATGGCCGTAGCCCAATCAAGTGAACAGTTTTGTATTTATAGTTTAGTA
>JAQFXY010000393.1:0-30663 GCA_034693865.1 Ceratophysella sigillata | reverse complement strand
TTGGACAATGTTAAAGTTTAGGGCTAATGTTAAGGAATAGGTCAATGTCACAGTATGGGGAAATGTTAAAGTATATAGAAATGTTGAAAGTACATATTATGGAGTAATATAACACACTTTTATCATTTTAAGTACGAATTACGACGATTAATAATAAAAACCGGTTTAAACAAAAAAAACCTGGTTTAAACCAAAAAAAACTGGTTTATTCGGTTTTTTCATAAAAACCATGGTTTTTATCCACCCTGATTTTAAGAACATATAACAGTTTCAGTTGAATACTTAAGAGCAAGCGTGGAAGAGTCGATGGCAAAATGTTTTGTTAGATTTTGAGAGAGATCCAGTTGTGGTAGAAGAAAATAAGGGGCTCCATTGGAAAAAACGTGTTTCAGTTTAGATTGACAATTAAGTAGGTAATTGAAATATTACATTTACTAATTCTGAGAAGTTATTTATGAGACATTATTCCATGTTCTTATGGAGTAGATCAAAACAGTTCAGAAGCTTCTTTGCCCAGGATTGTACATGTTTTAATTCATAAACTGAAGTTCCAAAAACAAATATACTAGGTAAAATAATTTATGAAACGAAATAGTAGAAACAAACTGTAAGATATAAATACAAATTAATAAGATATTAATTAGTACTTAATAAGCATATTCTACGATAATGTGATATGGGTAAAGGACTTACGGATTCAGACTGTTCTGCTTCACTCTTTTCTGATGCTCGCTCCAGAGACTTTAGATTCTAATGGTCCAGGCAAAAAAATGTATTTTCAAATAATTAAGATCAACTAATTGGACCAGAGCTCTTTGTGTACAAATATTAACCAATCCAATTTCAGTATTTACAACTTACAATGAAAGTGATTAATAAACGTAAAATGTCAAACCAAAAGTACGAGCAACAGAGTAGTTTAAATATTCACTATGTTCTCATTTGAGTGAAACTATGAATTTGTTCATTAAATTACAAAATGTCGCTGAATTAATGTTCATATTTAATAAATCCAAAATGTGTTAAATTAAAGACTTCCAAGATTTAATGTTCTAAATAAGTAACCTAGAGAGTTGGCCAAAATGCTGGTCTGAGCTAATTTACTAGACTTGTTTGAGTTAAGACTTACGGGTTCAAGGGATTCACCCCTTGTTGACTGTGTCCCACTTCGACTTTCCTCGTCAGGGTTTCTCTGAATCACAAAAGCGACAATGAGATTTCAGTGTAATATTAACTTTTATTGAGTTTAAGCATCTTCTTAGACCAAGCAGGCAGAAGAGAATATCTGTTGGTACGACTCAGGTCGACTGGTTTAATTAGCTTTCATTTCATTACAAGTAACGCACTTGGTGTATCCCTGATCCGTGAAATTTGGAGAGACGTGGACTATCACGTTTTTCAAGTCATGAATCAAAGAGTAAATTTAAAGTGCCCTTATTATTGCATCATAGAGGTTGGGCGAGTGTAAAAAAAGAGATACTTGAGGAGTGAAGTAGTGCCGTGCCTATTCAGCCAAAGCTCCCAGATTGACTTCAGTACAAGCTGCACCATAGACTTTCTCTCTAATCATATTGTACGTGGATGTATATACCCAGCCAGAATTACTTCCGGCTAGAACTCCGTCTAGTTCTAGGCAGAATAGAGCTGAAAGGGTAAGTCCTCAATGCTTTGATTCTTCGATCTCAATGGAATAGGGAAAGAATCAAATCACTTGAACAAAGCAAAAGCCTGGATTCAGCAGTTGAGCTTTTCAAATGAAAATCTTATTAGTATTTTACTGCTCAAACTACATCCAATCCTCATCCAAAACTACCCTTTAGTCACATTTTATTGGAGAAAGGCTTCGTAGAGCCCTAGGAGAATCACATGAATAAAACGTATTATGCAAGGTAGCTGTAAAAATATTCCAATTCACAGCTTGAATTGAATCACGATTGGGAAAGAGCTATGTCAGATAAGTAATTTGGACTTGATGGAAGATGTAGCCAAGGATCATTGAGAATTTCTTCCTACTGCAGAATTACACAGTGCAATCCTAGAGGATACAGAGAAAGTGCAATACGACAAATCTTATTATTTTGCCTCTGCCAGGCTCAAGGAGCAACACGCTTCCTCCCCGCCGAGGGTCTTGCTTGCCGCCTTAACTACATTTGGGAACTGCGCCTGTGATTCCCTTTCAGTTACTCACCGGAAGCAATATTATCATGCTTGACTGGCTAGTAAAATTGATTCTTCAGCCTACGCAGAATATAAAAACTCACTTTATTACTGGCTTCCTTATCTCCGACTTCTTCGACACCTTCCTTCCCGTCGTCATGGCCTCCGCCTTCCACTTTAGTTGTGCCGTCTGAAATGGACTCAACGGGAGGCGTGCTCCCAGATGTCAACAACCTATTCCAGAACTTCATCTCTTTAGACATAAACTACTAGTATGGCAGCTACCTTGCACGCAAGCATTCATTGTTCCTTGTTTTTCTAAATCGCATAGTTTTATGTAATCGTGTGTGTGTGTGTGTCGCCGCCTTAAACGCGCAATCCCCCCCGATATTGTGCCGTCGACCACAATCTTGCGCTAGCGCAGTCTACCTAGATGTTGCTTCGCCCCGTTTAACCTTACAACATAGCCCTAAACCTGGTGACGTCGTCGCTGTCAATATTGCATCGTTGCCCCTACCCGTCGCCTTAAATATTTTGCTGTGAGGATTGTTTCCAGGGGATTTTCTCAGGATGATTGTCAGGATGTCCTTAAGGGGTCAGGAAGTTTGTTGAACTCCGTTCAAGAGTTTTGTTGAGCTCCGTTCTGTAAGTTTCCTGAATTCCGTTTATTGTTACGAAATAGCATGTACTGCGACAGAGAATGTCTTACGCCGAAACTTCCGCTGCTGAACTAAGGACGTTCGGGGACTCTCGGCTTGTTACATGTCACGAATGCCATCGGTTACCTTTAATCTCCCTAAACGACAACTAAACGGCTACGATATAGCGACATAGCCCGGTGTGACGGCATATCCCATCCGTTGTAAAATATAAACGCCTACAACCAAAGTCGGAGACATCAGACATAGCTCTCATTTTCCATGGTCAAACCTCTGGGGGTCAACATTTTTTAGGCTGTTAGGCCTAATTTTAGGTTCATCGAAATCATTCTTAGTAGTTACGAAGGAGATAGCAGACATAGAAACAAACGCACGCATAAGATAAGGTATACAAACGCAAGGTCAAAGGTGTCTTGAACACCGCACTTTGTCTATGATAAGTGCTTCTAAGGTTAAGTCATGTTCACAATAAAACTTCAACCATTGAGAAAGCTCGACTGAAATTATTTCAACCTACCTTATGGAAAATACATTATTGGTTGCTAACCTTCACGTAGTTTAGTTTTCAAAATCCCAAAACCGAATCCGAAAAGTGAACATGAACTAAACCTATTAGACAATAATTGTTATTTGTCAACAAACCTGATCAGACGTTGAACTTTGAACATTCAATCCGGAATCCGGAGTACATGATTAATGTTGTGTAGGTGAGACCAGCACCAGCAGCTGAGACAAACTGAGATACACGTGTGTAAGTCTTCGTGAGACTATTATGTGAGAGTGGATGGGGGGCTAGTAGGTTAGAGGTTAGACAGGCCAGGTCGGGAGCGAAGGTGCGGCTGATCTTGAGTGCGACGACGCGACGGTACAAGGCTGAAGGCGACGGCGGGGTGGCGTGTGGCGTCGTGTGCGAAATGGGTGAATGCGAATGCGAATGCGAAGCCCACCAGCCAGATAACTGTGTATGTTTAGTTTCAACCTTCTGACTCTGACTCGCCTGATGAGATGAGGTAAACGATGTTCGGAGTTCGGAGTTGTAATTGTAAGTAAAAACCTAAAGTGCCCCGTAATTTTTGTGATTTGTTGCCTTTTATCGATGAATAAGAATAGAAATCAAATTTTGGAGATTAGGGGTTGCATTAATTAATACAAGGATTAAAATCATTCAGAGGATTAAGTTATAAAAATAATAAAAGTAATGGTCTGCTTTCTAGCTTACTCAGTTGGATTTAGTCATCACAGTCATTCAACATTACAATCGAATAGTCATCATCGCAAGCCGTAATGCCGAGGCACTATCCACTAGACCACTACATCACCTTAAATCCCTAGCTTACACTTCAGACCATATACAACATACAACATTATTACTACTTTTTCGGATATTATTGTTGGACATTATTGTGCTTAATGAAGATCCAACTATGTACATACCGTAATATTCCCAAAGATAGCCGGTTCCCAAATATAGCCGGGTCTGGAGGGTCTGAATCTGAATTTTAGCCGGGTCTCCAATTATAGCCGGGTCTTAATGTAATGCAAAAAGCTTATAATCTTTTCCGTAAATGCAATGGAGTGCAACGTTTACTGTGCAGTTGAGGGCGGCAAACTTTGAGGGCTGTTGAGCACTGCATGTTTCAATTTCAAATAAGATTTGTTCAAGAGTCGTTTCCGCTTCAACTTACAAATACACTACAGGTAATGGATCTGTCGTGTGATTAAAAATAGTCTAAATAACTCTACTAATAGAATGACAACACGCGCTGAACTCTTCCGAGACGGAGATTGCAAAAATTAAAATGCATTTTTGCTTCTCGTCCAACGTCCAATTCGCTCGTGATATTTTTCGAAAAAGAGATATTACTTAATTCAGACTGATAAAAACCAGGAATTCTTGCAATACCGTTTCTGTTTATTCTGCAAAATCCGGTGAAACTCCTGTCAAGAAATGCAGACCATTATTATTTGATCTTAATTTTGGAGATAGAATCTGAAGAAGAATGAACTCGCATGTTGTAATACATTCCCTGTTTATTCACCGCATTTTGTAATTGTGTTTTAGTAAAGATTAGAAGCTTGATATTATCATCCAAACCTATGCAATATGCAACTTGATTCGCTGTTTGCCAAAATTATTTATAGCCGGTCTCCAATAATTATAGCCGGATCTCTAATTATGGCCGGTCTAGCCGGGTCCGAGTTTGAATTCAAGCCCGGGCTATATTTGGTAACATTACGGTATTACAATATTCACTGTTGCTCCGAACTTATTCAGAAACGTATTTTGGAATTTTATCTTACCTAACCCAGCGCAACACAACCCCAAATAACCCTTGATGCAGTATAACGTAAAATGAGACGTTTAGGATTTACACTAAATGAATGGTGAAGCGTTTCCATTATTTATACACACTGAGAACATAAGTTTGTGCTATTTTTCATTATTATCACTCTGTTTTAGCTTAAGTTAAATATGTATAAGCAGTTTAGCCTACTCCAGCTCACACAACTGAGGCCGATCTTATGCTTAGAATATTGGAGGTTGCACGGTGGATTAACTATATTCATAGCTTAGCTTTCAATTACTTGGATAACCTTAATCGGTATAGTCATGTGTTTGAACCGAAATATTTGCGTTAACAAAGATCATGAATCATGAAGCAGAACTATTACTTCCCCAGTGATTTGGCTTTCGGAAACAATATTTATTGGCATGCTGATTATTTCACATCCGCTGGAAAGCTTGTAACGACTCGACCGCCTTGCAAGCTGCACCAAATCACACGAATGCATTACAATAGCACTGTCCGTTACCTACCAATTGAAACTCAACAATTACAGCCTAGCATTTACTAAACCGAATTAACCAAACTCCGAACGTTTTCCTCAAACATTAAATAATTTGGTGGAAACTCGTGGAATCTGGAATCCATCAAACTATTCTTCGTACTATTTAGTTTATGAGCAAAGGGAAAAGTTCTGTAATCGGTTAGCATCTGGGAGTACGCCATCATCCTGTGGAACCGCTGCCTTGCTGCCTGTGACTTCCGGTGCCAGAGCTCCGTTCGTCGTGCCCGTCGTCACCTCCGGTCCTGGCTCCTGATGGACGATGGGTTGTCCTGAGTTTGTCGTGGCCTGGATCGAGGCCTTGTCTCCGTTCTGGAAGAGAGAGAGTGATTCAAATCACATAGAAGCTGGGCTGCGGGTACTTAGTCATCCTGTCAGTCAGGACAGTACATTTGTTTCATGAGGTTCATGAGAGGGGAATTGAACCTTTGAGACTTGTTCCTCGGCTCCGACAACAACTTCCACTTCAGCAGCTCCAGCCTTCCGCTCAATAAGAGGCTCAGATGGGCTCGGAGGCCGCTTGCCAGACTTTTCCCAAATCCAATTCTGAATAGCTGCGTGAGAATAAGACTAATGTTGTGCTCTTCTCTTTTTATTCTCCCTTTAAGCCTACAACTCATTTCTCTCCCTCAATGCCAACAAGTACCACCAAGGGCAACACAACTTTCTCCACAGAGAAAGCTGAGAAAATAACCAATGCCGACACAATAAGGAAAGCGGATCCGCACCTCATTCACCTAATTATATCTTAACGCTTCCGCTACAGCCCCTGTTCAAAACTGAATAACCACAGAATTTGTAAAACTCATTCAACCGCACCTCAACTTCCCAGTTAAATTGAATTTTGTGGTTTAAATTGTGGTTTGAAAATAAATGAAAGTTGCCATTTAATTACGATTTTTACAGATCAGCAATTTCTGAAGGAAATGTGAAGAAAAGAACGAGTGCATAAAGATTTGGCAATTCAGAGTGAAAGTCGTTCCCATAATTACAACTTTTACAGCCCGTTCTGATCAAGGGATTCTGGGATGCAATTTCAATTTGCAATAAAAGGATTTGAGTTTTGATTTTCTTGGATCAAGTACAAATCCAAATGGAGAATGTAAACTAGGTTTGAGTGTCTTTCTTACAGCTCTGGTAGAAGTGCTTGGCTCGTGGTGGGAAGTAGGAGTGGCATGAGTCGGAGTAGTGATCGTACTCCAGCTTGAGGAGCCGATAGACGCCTTTCGTCATGACGAGCACTTCTGGGATGTGGAACCGGAAGTTGGTCTCCTCAAAGTAGTGACCTACGAGTTCGGGTCGAGAGTAGTAGTTGCACCAGAGGGCATGTGTGATTTCGGAGATTTTCAATATCTGGTCGACAACCCCCAGTTCCGGGTCGTAGAGGCCTTCGAGGTCAACTAAAATATTGTACGTGCTTCTATCGATGAAGGCCTGCTGCCGTTTTTGAAACTCATGGTAGATCTGTATCAATAAACTTGAAGGCTTTAGTATTGGAAAAAAGAGGAATGCCTATTGTAGAGATATATTTATGTAGTTTTGAAGTATTTTTATTCTACAGAGCTGCTCATACCGAGTTGGCTGGTCAAGTAAGCAATGACTTTACAACTTTGGGATAATTTTTCATTTATCCATCTGAGGCTACCGTAAACCTAACCTAGCCTAACTGTAACCTTACTACTGTAACCTTAAATGTACAACCTAACCTTGATTCTAACGGCTTTTTTCGCCGGTATGAGTGCTTCGCCGAAATTTCCGACTTTGAGAAGTTTTCTGGGCAAACATTTTTTCGCTCCTCAAAATTCTGGCAATTTGCCGCACACCCACTACTATCAATCTAAAATCTTATACGAAAATACTGTAATTGTGCTATATTTGTATTCACCTAACGAATAACCACCAAATCAGGGAAATACGATACGCGCAGCTCGGTATCTTCTGTGAATAACTCGGCATGAGTAACTCTGTTGGTTCATCATACCACTCCCATTTCAATGAGCTCATCAACTTTGGACTCTTTGGGTGAAAATTGAAGAAACTCTCTCATTTGATCCAAAAGCTGCATCAAATAATAAATTGAAATTCTCTAAATAGGAACCTCCTGGTAAACTAATCAAGTTTTGGTTTCAAGAGCAAATACAAGGAACGAATCCTGCATTACATCGTTACGAGTTTGTTTACTTTACCAACCTCCAAAATATTAAGAATGTGCTGAAACACAACTTGGAGCCGAGTATGGCCCATTTCCAAATCAAGAATCCACTCGGACAAATATGCATTGACCAGATAAAGCTTTCGCAATTCAGGAATCGGTCGACAGGCTAAGAAACCATCCCACTCTTCAATTACGGCTTGATCTTGCAAAGATTGTTCCAGCATTTTATCATAAACTTTAATTATTCTTCCACTTTGAACCAATTGGAAACCCTGCATGATCTTCTCTTCAGCGAGGATCTTAGCTCGGATCGCTGCTTCGATTGCTTCCCGTTCCAGCCTTTCCAGCCGCTCCTTCTCTTCCTTCTCCGCCTTGGCTTTGCTTGGATCCATTTTTATGTGCTACCTAATGGGATTTGCATATCATAAATGTGGTCATTCCGGGCTGACGGCAAAGGCCAACTTGAGAAACTTACAAAATAAAAATTCACTGAAAAAATCATTTTGTGGAATTTGTCAGAACAAAAAATTAAACCAATAATTCAGCCCTGCAAGATTTTTTAGAAAAAACATAGTTTCAAACAGTAATCGAAAATAACACTGAAACACGACAAAAATTAGTTCTAAATTAAAACTAAACCTAACCAACATAATTGCCATGTGATTTCAGAATCAACGGCATGATTGATCAGGTAAATTCTCCAGAAAGTACGAATTAATAACTAACAATAATGCAAACGTGTGATGATGAAATGAGTATACAAATAAACAATTATTATTGTCCCAACTAATGCTGCGGAGAAGAATGTCGTTGCGTCGCAATGTATATTAATTTACTAAGTAAATCTTATAAGATTAAGAAGACAAATGGCTCGGCACTATTTACGTTTATAAGCGTGTCCAAGGTACATTTGCAATTGGAAAAATACATTGTGTACAGTGTACAGCTTGAGTTGCATTTTGTGCAGACGCTCATTTGAAAATAGAAACTGTTGTGAACCTCGGCATTTCTTTACTTTACTACTGTCATGTCCTCCTCTCTAAAAGTAGGATCCATAGAAAACCTAGAAATCCAATTCCGACGCCTAACACAACACAAAAGGGAAATCATGAGGCCTCGTACTTGAAAGCTAAGCTGAGTAACGAAACGATTTTTTTTCTGAATACATGTGTACTCGCAACCTGGTTCCACCATTATTTGACTCAAGCTACTTCATCTCCATAGTGAGCTTTTAATTTAATTGAGTTTATGATTATTTACTTTCGGGGCATTTTTTACCCATTTTAACTGACGATACTGGAGTATTATTCATGCAAAAAAAATAGTTAGTTACAAATATAGGAATTAATAAATAGCTAGCCTCTTAGAGTAAGTATACCTATCCTAGCCTTAAGATAGGTATACTTACTCTAAGGCTAGCCTTATTCGGTTAACTATGTACCTCTCATTTCTAGGAGATTAATATTAATTGACTTAAATACCTATTTAATGGAGTTACACAAAGGAATGTCTCCAAAAACGTTTGTTTTTTGTTGTTTCGTCCCATAGTTCATAAGTATTGATGAGTTGATGAGTATCTCAGTCTCAGTAGAGCAATAATGGAATCCTTGTTTCCAGTCACGTGCTCCAACAGATCAACATTGTACTAAAATTTGAATGGTTTCATTGAGGGTCGCAAAACCAAACACACATTCAGCATAGCTTGTATGTATAATATCAATATCCCTTGTCTTTAGTCATTTCCCAGCCTTTACCTTTACTATTCACTATCTACTACAAATGACTATCAAGTATAGGTCAACCGTTCGGTTCCCGTGAGTAAAATCTGGACAAAAAGCACACAGAGAGTCAAAGGTCAAAAAGTCAAGTTGAAGATCACCTCAGGTTGCCTGGAATACTCGCGCAGGTGACAGGGAAGGTCAAAAATCGGGACAAAGATTTTAAGTAACCACTACACACTATCACCTACCAGACTACTAGAGACTAGAGATTAGACAGCTGATTACTTTTCAAGATAAATGTTCCATCGGAGATATTTCGTTCGCTTTGCAATTAGCGCAGCACTTTTAATTAATTAAAACAGTAAATTCACAGCCGTCCATTTCATATTGTCGAACGCAGTCATGGCGAAGTAGACAGGAAAGGTTCGTTTATTTCGAAAATTTCGGCAAACCTAAACTACTTAACTATGACCATACGTACCTGGCCAAATTCAACAACCCAACCTTGTTTACAAATGTTTTCGTCATTATTGTTGTCGCGATTGTGGCGTGCTTCCCTTCCCATTCACAGTGCTGGTGTTTATACATAGAAACAAATACAAGCCTCTCGAAAGCAGTACTTGTACTATTCTGTGCAAAACTAATGGTCACCTCTTGCGCAGGTCAACAATCAAGCGGACGACAAAGGCGTAATTTCTCGTTTTGTTGCTTGTGGGTACAAGAATAAGCACCACGGTTACAATCTAAATCGAAAGCAAAATGGCGTTTCGTTTCCAGACAATCCTAGCTCAAGTACAAGAAGGGAGGCCCCGAAACAGGAACGTTGGAAGGGTTAATGTGCCCAAGGTCAAGAACATTCGCCTGAGCAAGTATTATCATCTCAAATTGACCGAGAAAAACGATCTGGCAATCTTCTTTGACCAACACTTGCCCTTCACCAACTTCATCATGATGACGTTGGAGGAGAAAGACATGAAAAAATCAATTGCAGCTGCTGTGCGCCAATACTTTGTGAGTCCATAACTCATAACATCTTATCTTATTCACCCTTCACCCTTGCATATTGCCTGGGTTGAATAGATATTCATGTTATGATGATTGCCCGATGGGCGTACTGGGCTAATCAGGAAGGCAATTTAGAACTTTTTCTGTTTATACGGGACTTTAAAACGAGCTCAAGAAACAAGAAGTAACTAGCTGAAACACTAAGCTTTTGAGTTTTGACCGTCATTTCAAGAACTAAGTTTCTCTAATTACTTGTTACGAAAATGCTTATATTAACATTACTTTCCAAACAAAAGTGCAGAAATTGTTCGGCTGAATTGGAGGATTTTATGTTTGTTTCGAAAACGTACATGTTATGCCGCTTCTCTGGTTTTCTTGAGGCATCTATGGAGCGTGGTATATCATCATTCATTGAGATGATTTGGAGCTGCTGCTGTTCAACATTTAACAATTTTGGTTTTGAGTTTTAAGTCGTTTTTGAGCTGACTTGACGCACTCGACCTACCAAACCCCTAGTATCTCTCTCGTTCTCGTAGTGCGCATCAGTTATTGTTATTAGTTATTCATTAGGTTGTTAATACTACTATAATAAGCGTTGTGTATTTACCAGCAAATGTCAATGCTTCTTTCTTGTTACTAATTCGTTCTTAGCTTTTGCATCCAACATGTAAACATAACCAACATAGAGTTTAGTTACATTCAAAGTCGAAACAACCGAGTGAGACAACTCAAGTTAAATAATGCTTGCACTGCTTATGCTTTCAATAATTGAATTGATTCGTTACGATTCTGCTTTAGAACTACTAGAGTACATCGATAATCTCTATGAGTGAATTTCCTTACACATGTGTATACCAATAATCAAGCGGTGAATCAGTTGGAAGTTCACAATTGCGACAAATCGTTTGTCACTAGGTTTCAAGACGAACTTTTACTTGCATTTACAGCCGGTTCACTCCTTGCTACCGGACTTGGTTCAACAGCATCTCGTTACTCTCCAGGACGGAACAGATGTTAACATCACCCAGCCCATTCGTACTATATTTGACGAGAACAAGCGAGGAATGCTACGGATTAACTTTATTCCTATGTTGACTCCAATTGCTGGTAAGCAAAATACGCGCAAAGAGTAAGTAATTAGAAGGTCCGCTAATATTAAGCTTAAATACCTTATCCTAAATCTTCGACTGTACCAGCTTTGCTTGCTAATACGTAAAATAGTATCAATTCAGTCGATTTAAAGCTTCAGTTCAGTTCAGCCAAATCTGGAAGCAACAGATACAGGACACTAAGAATGAAGACATACAAACCACTAGTAGCAGCATGTAGTACTATACTTAATGTTTTTCCTTCGTATTGTAGTTTTACAACCAGGCTTTGTTGATAGTGAATTTCGTATTCTTTCCTTACGAAGTTGATGTCAATTTGACATGTCAAATGTCAAAAGTCCAATACAGGATTTTGTATATTTGTTGTATTTAATGCGGCATGCTGTATAGTAACAGCAACCCTATTGGGGACATATCTCGAAAATCGGAGTGATAACATTTTGTTGCCTTGTTACTTATCACTCCTATTTTCGAGAAATGTCCCCAAAGTAGTATATATATGTAAAAAGTGAAACAAAATGTTATCACTCCGATTTTCGAGAAATGTCCCCAATAGGGTTGCTGTTAGTATACATATATATAGATGTATATAGTAGTAGATACTATATATATACCTACTATGTATGTGTAATGTAAAGGCTCTGAAAAACGTTAATTATTCAACCTTTCGTCAATTACTGCAGCATTACTGTACATCTGCTGTAAAGCAGATAAAATTCATTAAAAAAGTAAAGCTGTAGTTCGGTTTAGATTTAGTCGTTTTGATTTGTGAAGTTATCAGATTTACGAGGTAATGTATAAACACGTACAAATCAAATTAGTACAATAATACGTATGCTGTATACAGGGAAAATAGCCTATGGCATGGCGGCTACACTTACGAGTGAGTAGAAAGAGTAGAAAGTGGCGGAGCTTGTTGCTGTATATTTACAAATACTTCTTCGATCACCGCAAAATCTACGGAGCTAGTCAGTCAGATAGAAACGGATAAAACTCGTTCACAACAAAAACATTGAGAAAAGGATTATTGGATTGACTAGACTAACGTTTTCTATTCTATGTATATGTACTACTACGCGAGTTATGACTACAAAATATTAAATAATTGTACATTCTAAATTTTCATTACACTGTTTACATTTTATTTCTTTTTTTACTTGTAAGAACTGCATTATTTTTAAATGTCTACGTTTATATTCGCTTTTGTGTCACTTTGGTTGGAAATTAAATGAATTCATGAGTCGCCATTTTGGTTTGGGGAAAAAATATTCGTTGAAAATTGTGCTAACACCACGTCCATTAAAAAAAATTGTTCCCGGTGGGACCAGTGCCGCTGCTGCGGGCGGAGGCCATCGATAAACTAACTCGCAACTGTGAGTCTTCATCTTCATATGTCTATTATTATTTCGATTAGACATTATTTGTTAAATAAGCACATCTGAGACCAGCAGACCATCAAATCAATATAATTTGCCATTCACAAGCGAGAAAGATTTTAATTGAGTTGATAACTTTGCCTGTTTGTACTTTTTAGTGAACGTGACGCAGGCCAGATTTATCGAAAAGAAGAGCTGGGTTCGTTCTCTCTATGCCATCCCAAATTGGTTTGACAGCACTACGGAGGGCGACCGAGGTCAGTGTTCCATAAAATACGCGCTTAGGACTTGTCTATGTCAACTGTCAACGTGGGCGAGACAGATGGTCTTACGGTAGTCAAACTTTACACTTTACACCTAAGACCAGAAAAGTCAGGTGTTCGTGTGGTCTGTCTAACTAGTACTACTAGGAGAGCAAGGATAAACCCTGTAGTAAAATTCATTATTTTCGCCTGTACTGCAAAACTTGAAAAATTGTAATATTTCATATTTCCATTCATGCGTCAGCAAGATCTGCGCTAGAACTGTATCTAAAATATTGCACTTAAGTACCGGTTACGCCTCGAAAAACTCGAGTATTGCAGGATTTGATTGGGCGACAAATGGGCACAGGCTATTTGGGCACCGTCAAATGGGCACAGGCTATTTGGTCACCGTCATTTGGGCACCTTCGGTCCTTAACAATAGCATCCACACCAATTGTAGCGTCATTCTGTTGGATTGGGTTATGGGTTAGGTTAGATTAGGTCAGGTTTGGTTGACCCTCGGTCAAACTCTCCATGACCTAATCAAACCTAACCGATAACCCAATCCAACAAAACAGGGTCTAAGCCTCCGGCCGGGAACACAACAAGCGATATGTAATGTGTCACCTAACCTAACCTGAGAAAATTAATTGAACATCACAATAAATGAATCAGTAACCAGCGTTCTAGTCAGTTGCTCCTAAATTAGCTTATTGTTGTGGACGCTATTGTAGTGTGGACGCTATTGGTGTGTGGACGCTTTTGTTGTGGACGCTATTTTGGTGTGGATGCTATGTGAAGTGAACACGGTGCCCAAATAGCCTGTGCCCAACTGACGTCGGACGCAGGATTTTACTGTGCACTCGCTATATTCGCCATGCAATGTAAGGTCACTTGGACATACCCTCCGATACGCAACACATGACGCATGCCTTTTTAATTTGTCAACATTCTTGTGTCACTAACTACGGTAGATATTTTTTATTACACTACTTGTTCAGATTCCTCTCTGCCTTTATTAATTATGAACAATGGAACTCAAATTAGATTTACTTCATTTATTCCCTGTTAGTTCATGAAAGTTATTTTATTTCTAGTTGCTGAGTTGATGGAGTATTTGAATCGCTTGAAGATTGGTACTCCGCAAAACCTCTTGGTTTGTCAGGTCGCTCTTGTTCAAGTGACCAGTATTATTGAAGCTGCGGTGGAAGCTCGGAGCAAGCCAAAATTTTCGGTCAAAAATAAAGCTAAATGGGTTTTGGCTGTGGCTGCTGTTGCTGCTATGGCTCAATTTTTCTACTTTTTCGTGAAATTTGGGGGAGGTGATTTAACAACTGGAGGAAATGTACTGCATCACGTTCCGGTTCCGACTGAAGATGATTTGCTTATGTGAATGAATACGAGGCACATCAATTGAATAATGTATAAAATCTAAACGTTGTTTTGCACTTTGCAATTCAACAGAATAACTAGTCACTGGTGCCGACTGCCGACGACGCAGACAAAATTCTGGTACAAATAAGTAGAACCCATATCAGCCGATGATTGAAAATATTCTCGTAAACTCGTACATCATTAATTACAATTCATAAATATTTCCTTTTGGGAAGTCTTAATTCTGTTAATAAACGGATACCATGCATTTCAATCTACTGTTAAACCAATACTTTTTCATGCAATGCAACATTCTTTTTTAATTAGTTCCCCTCAATAACACATTGGTCTTTAATTTACTGTTCTGAGCTGAGATTGAAATCCGATTCCGCTGATTCTCCACTACTGACTGGAGTGAGTGCTTAGCTAAAGTCTGACTGGAAACTTCTCGAAGCGGGAACCTGTTCTTTCCCGTGTCAAATGAAAAAATATCTCTTATCGTATCGTGTTCTGCTCAAATTCAACTTCAAATTCAACTTTCAACAAGACACTAGTCAAGTATTCATGAGGTGACATCTTAATTGTGGTACGTTCTATCACTTCATTCATCCTAACTTTAAACAGAAGACAACATTAGTGTGGCTGTGACTAGGGAGGTTAAGCAATGACCCGGTCTCAAGTCATCACTTTGTACAAGAACGTAAGTTTTCACATAGTAGGTAGTAATATAAATAACTTACGCACTTCACACATCATACACATATTCTTATTTCAACGCTAATTTACACCAAACCAACCAATCATGATCAAGGGTTTTGCCAATATTACATTATATACACGAGAATTATGTACTTAATGTAATGTAATGTACTTACAATGTAAGGGCTATGATGTATGATGTATGAGAACAACGCAAGCTCAATGCATCAGTTGATTTAAAACATTAATCTTTTCCGTCTATACTAGCGTACATTGAGCATTACTATTGAACTGCCCCGATTATTAGTTCACATTTTGATATAATAAATAGAATTCTAGTCAGGTGTAGGTAAAGTTCATTAATAGACCGAGACCAATGTCCTCTAAGGTCTGTTTAAAGCGACATGACATGACTACCATTCATTTACACTGGTCAATACTAGGGAACCGTAGTTCGCCGCGCCTATTCTTCCTTATTCCTTCTATTTCTATGTAGGTATTAGGTATATAAGATACCTAATGCCAAAGGTATTTGTGATAAGTGAATCTCAGTATTTATGGTAAGTCTAAAGCAGGATCGGCACTCATCGCGGTCTAGCGGTATTGGCAAGTTGCAATTTCAAGAGTTAGCCAGCTCTGAATTACTATTTGAACTCTAGCTAATTTGTGTATGTTGTTTGACTTTGTTTCCTCAGTTGCTCTACATGGGTCGAGAATATCCTAAGGGCTACATTTACTTCCGGGACAGAGCTCACAACGCCTTCTTCAGAAACAAAGACATTACTGACAAAGAGAAGATTTTAGAATTAATAAAATTCGGTGATTATATCATGAAGGAACTGACGGCCCTCTACTCTCTTAAAAAATATAGAACAATGAAGAACCGATATTACAAGGACCCATTACCGGAAGAAACATCAGCTGCCTCTGCAGTACCCACCTCCCCGAACCAGAAACCACCAGTAGTATAATAATTCAGATGGACTTGTGGCTACTGAGATCGTCTGTGTTGTCCTATATTGTGTATGAAATGTATATATAGACGAGTCTGACGGAATATTACGCAATTATTGTACCAGAGAAACTTATTGAAACGAAAATATAGCGAAATCGATGAAAGTTTAATAAAAATTACTATTGATTTTTTTTACTTATTAAAGTGGAATTCGTTTATGCTTTTAGTATCAAACGCGGCTAGTTTCTACATTGTTACTGCTACATGCATATGCGAAGCAAAATATTAAGCAATATAGATAACCAATATGGGCATTTTCTTACCTACAAAATTCCAGGAATTTAAAAATTCAGCTTCAGAGAGGTATCCGGAGCCTTAAAGAATTAGGAACTTATCATGCTGCACCAGAATGTTGAGAACTGAGACCTAAGACTATACTATTGGTATTTCTAGCGGAAGGGTGAAGTTTGCTTGTAGGGTTGGTTTCGTATATTGTTTGGTCGATTGATATCGGGAATACCTGAGCTCAGCATACCTCCGCTATCAATTTAAACCTAATAGACAACATGTAGGAGAATAAAGGCAGTAAAGAGTTCAAAGTGAAAAAGTTCTCCAGAAAAAGTTGCATGTTTAGCCTTTAACCTGAATCTGAAATAGTCAGGTTAGTTTCATATAGGTTATGTTAGGTTAGGTATTAAACTGTGGTTGAAGTTCTTATATTTAATTTTGGGTTAGGTTTGCCCAAATTGTTTTTTTTTGTGATGGATCTTTTTCGCAGGGAACTTTCTCGTAGCATAAGCGTTATACAAACATTTTTTCTGCGTACATATGTTATGCTAAGGAATGGGAGCATATCACCGTCGGCTTCGTTCTTTCTAAACTAAAACTAATCCATAATTTTAGGCTGGCTGAAGAATAAAGGGAAGTAAATGAGAAGCTCTACTATTAGTTGGCGCTGGTAGGACAAGGAGCAGGGCCGAGATACTTGAGGAGTAGCCGCAGCAGAATAGAGTTGATATAAGATTTACAAACGCCATTTATTTTCATTAGAGTCTCGGAAGTAAATGGTTAGGTAGCTATATATAGCTTCCTTTCCGGACACATTTATCCCCAAATCCGAACCAATCTTCTCTCCTTTCTCCTCTCTGCTCATAAATTCCCATATAGTCCCGAATCAATGGCTCATAATAAGATTCATCAATGTTAATGTTTGTCATAAACCCGAATACGCTCCAGCATACGGATCCACTAATGCTTCTGGAAGTCAATGAGGAGGAAGAAGGATGTAGGAAGCAATTTATCCAATCTCTGACCTAAATTGGTTTGGATATTCAAGCATACACTAATGGTATTATCCAATGTACACGTATACACTAGGAGCATCCAACTCAAGCATCGACCGACGAACCCGGGACCTATTCCCAACATTATACCGCTCAGAATAATTTCTCAATTTTCAGCTAATACAGATTGTTTCAAAAATTGCTTTGCAAACTTCCACATCATCAGGTCTAAATTCGAAAACTTAAGGTTAGGAGAAGCTTCGATTAATTTTAAGGGGATTAAACTTATTCCCAAGTTTCCATAAATTGAGCACAGAATATTAAATGAGCAAGGCATCGTAAGGATCAATGATCAGCATGATTTTATGCTCTTTTTCGTCGGAATTCTGAGTCGGGACCCTGAGATGAAAAACAGAGGAAATTCTGACTGATTTAGCCTATATTTTAGTTATTTTAGCTACAATTTAAAAATAATCAAAAATAAAGAATAAAATGTACCATTTCTGGAAAACTTTGATATTAAATAGAAAATATTGCCTGTGCAATTTAACGATTAACGGAAATACTAAAACAACTCGACGTTTGATAATTTAGAAAATATTTGCTGAATATTCTCTTATTCAAATCTTTCGGGTTAGCATGAAAATAGCGTTTGCCCAGTATTTGTTTTACATTTTTCCATCCCAAGCAAGTATTTCACTCCTATTGTGTATAGAATGGGATGGGATGGGACTGTATTGAGACAAACGTTAGAATTCTTCAATTTACAAACTCCTCTGGTTCTTCGCTTCACTGTAAAAGTATCTAGTTTTGTTCAACTGCGTTTGTTTGGTTTACATGGGCAATACTTGGAATTCTTTGAAAGTCCATAATACTTGTCTCAGGTGGAGGTACAAGGTACATTGTTCCTTTCCTCTAGTATAGGTATGTGTGTGTATATGATACATAGTTCAGAGTGCCTACTTTTCCTTGACGGAGATAGAAAGAAGAATGAAGAGAGTAATTTAGGGAAAATGATCTTCTGCTCGATTCGTGGGAAAAGGGAGCAAGGTGTACTTTGAGCATCCGAGGCCTAGCGCAGCTTAGGTACTCCGCCCGTATGGAACGGCCAAAAAATTCCCTTGAAAAAGTCCCTTATTACCCTTTGATCTCAAGCTAGGGCTAGACTAGATATAGCGAGACTGGACTCAATTTCTATTTCAAAGTACAGTTAGGTTAGGATTGCCCAAGATATTTTAATCCGACTAATTAAGTTGTTGAAGGAAAGTTTTTGAGATGGGACTCTAGCGTAGAATCAATCTGGTGGAGAGAAAGTAAAAGAGCCAAGTTCTCTCTCTGGTCTTTATTTCATCTAAAACTCTTTTTGTTCTAAGGCCATTATGAATGTCGTGTCACGTTCAACTCATAAACTTTGTTTCATTTTCCTCTTTTTCCTTTTGTCTTCAACTGTTTTTCTTTCTCATTGGAGACACTTTACTTTCACTCTCTCCAAAACTATAAACTAAGCAGCCAAAGTGTTCCTGGGCACGTCGAACCGAAGCAAGACTTCCGCGTGTCCCTCTCCCCTTCCGATTTTTATTTATAGATTCCCACACCCTGCATCAATCACTCATATGATTAATTTCGTGCCACGTACCATTCCCGTTTTCTATGTTGACCTGCTTCATTTTCTGTATGTTAAGGCTAGTTTTGTCAACCTCGCTCCGTTTTTACGATGTTTTGTCAATAAATTAAATATCAAGGAGTTATCCCACAATATTTAAGTGAATAAATACGGCATCTCACACGGCATTTAATATTTAATACTCTTGCGGCTCGTGTACTCCTCCTGTTAAAATTGCACCTTAATATTATTCAACACAAATGCCTGCGTTGTTTAAGTGGTGAAGGGATGGATTGATACATACCTCTTCAGTTTAGTATTTAATCATTATAGTACGACGAGTGTATTTATATATGCAGAATATTCTATAAATCTAAATATATCTAGTGTATAGTGTTTTGTCTTCTATAGATACACCTAGATACTGCTAGTCAAAAATAACTCAATGATGGGAATGGGAATATGATCGCCTTGCTAATTTCCAAATGGGTCAGCAGGGTATTACAAAGGGTATCAGAAGAACTAGCGGTAGGTAGTAATACTAACCAATACACGAAGAATGCATGGTATATTCAATGGACCATAGAGGTAAATGTAATTTAATAACCTGTTCTACGTTAGTGGAATATTATGGTACAGGTTACAAGTTATTAATGCTGAATACTGAACACCAGACAAATACGTACCTACATGTATGGTACTGGTACATATGAATAAGGTGTGTCTCAAATAGACTGAATCTAGCAAATGGTTAGGTAAAGTTAGGTTTGTCGATATGCCCAATTTCTGGATTCCTAACCTAACCTAAGTGGTATTACAAACCAGGCCGTGGTTGTATGCAAGATTAGTACTCAAAATAATTGTTGAAAGATGAGATTGCATTGGGTGTAAATCGGCCCAACCCAACTTCGTGTTTTAATCATGAGTCAAGTTTTACCAAAAGTTGCGAGTTCTTGTATGTCGAGACGCGTTGAAGATTTGGTGACTTAGTGCTACTGTTCTCGGGAAGCACGATGAAATCATTGTGTCATGGTAAATCTTCACATAAATCCATGGTTGTTTATGGTTTTGAGACTTGAGCTGAGTATATGAGAGGCATAGTTCGAAGAACAATATGCAATTAATTAGATGAAAGGGTTAAATATAAGCATAGCTTGGAAAGGAGACACACACTTGATGGTAATACCCTGTCAACGGTTCTTGAGACATCTCGGCTGACTGACTGTGAATGACACTATTTGTTTTTCTACTATTCATAAATCATCTTGGCTCTGTCATTAGCGAGGAGGGGGCTGAGGCTGCCTGGTTTTTGTGGCAAAAGATGTTTGGGAAAACGGGATTTCCGGGTTGTGCTAATGATGATGCTTCGTTATGAGTTTCCTCTCTCTCTCAAATTTGGTTTAGTTTCTTTGGATCGTAGTCCTGACAATGGGAATGATTCTAGATTGTCTTAATTCATGAACTCTTCACTTCATAACTTCAAGGACTTGGGAATTCTGACTATGGGGATGTCAGAAATAACAACAAGACTAGTTCATCTTCTTGGCATTTTGTTAGCATTTGCAAAACTAGACTTAAGTTAGTGACTTTAGTTATATTTTGTAAAATGATTTGTATTTATTATACCTACAAAGCTACATGTTCTCACAGGGGCAAAACAAAAATCATTTAGTAAACTCGTCCCTAAGTTGGGCTTAGTGGGCATCTTCTAGCTTAGTACGAAACCGCAACCGTGTTTCAACTTTGAAAGTAACCGTTATGCTGAAATGACACTTAACCAAACCTAAATACCCTATACCATACCTAACCTTACCTAACACAGAGTGTGTATTGTTAAGTGAGGTATCAATTGCATGTATCAATTGCTTGAGAATTCAAAACGTCATTTTGGACAAGCGATTTTTCATGCACTTGAATCGCATTTAATGCAGTTTTGAATTTGCGAGGGAGGTTACGTTACTTACGTTACGTCAAGCGCTTGTTTTTAAAAATGGCCATTTTTCATGCAGTGTGAGTATCATTTAATGCTAGGGTCGTGCTGTAGAAGAAAAGAGAAGGGCATGGAAAAAAATATATATTCAATTATTCAGGATGTACGCGAATATTATTTCCATCTAAAATCTCTTGCCATATTTGCATTTGATTTTTGTTCCAAAATAGCGTAGCGTAAAATTTTGCTGTTCCATTCGCTTTGAAATAGTTATTTTAGCAGCTTTGCAAATACAAAGTCCAGGTCCTTTGTCACGTGGCCCACGGCATAAACTATAAGTAACTATTGGTTGGCGAACCAGCAGTTATTAGACGCTATATTAACGAATGTACAACTATTGTGTAAGTTTGTATTCCTCATCTGTGTCATCGTATGGTTCTAAGCTAGAGTTGAATGTATTCAAAGCGGTGTATACTTTCCAAAAACATTTGCTTATTTATCTTTTTTCTCGTGCATTTGAAAAGTTTCAATTCAGTGCGTATCCATGTCTTGTGATAAGAACTGTCAATTTCGCCTAATTGAAATCTGTCAACTCTGAACTACTTCGTGTGAGTGGATACGGAGTACATAGTTGATTATCAATTGCAATCAGACAGAGTTGGCTGATATGAACTCCATATGAATCCGTTGAAAAAAAGTAAAAAAGTAAAAAAAAAAACCTGAGCACGGAACCAGAAACGTATGGCTGAAAATAGCTGAAGCATCCAGGCACACACATTGGGAATGAAAATGAAGACAGAGTGGTTTTTCTCTTTTCTTCTGCTTTGAAAGAAGCTTGGCATTATGCTATGGCTAAAATAAGTTAGTTGGGGTTATAATGTGTGTGATATGCATGTGGTGGTGGGGTGGGTGATGGTGTTGGAGCTGGTGAAAGTTTCCTCTTCTTTTGATCCTTTCACCGGAGCTCGGGTCGACAGGAGAATCGTGGAAATTGGAGGAACGATGAATGTCACCAAGTCAGAAAATCAAAGTACGATCTCAAAAGTGCTCTTATTATTTCCATGTGTCAGCCCATGTTCAACTTGAACATGATGGATGAATGGAAGGGCTTTTGGGGGAATTTCCATTCCATTCCAACAGCGTCTATTTCTATTGGCTTAGCAGGGAACAGCTTTCATGTCGATAAGCATAGTACCTTCACGGACTCAGGCAAGGTTCCAGTTATACACGCAGCCTTCACGTCTTGTCCCTGCTTCCGCATCAAGATTATGAGCAGAACCGTATGTCACTGCACCAGGTTCCAAATTAACCTCCGGCTTCTCTGGAATTTGGAATTAAATCAAGTGAGGCGTCTGCGGTTGATTCGTTGTATTTGTACTAGGAATGTCGATCATGCTTCAAATCCAGCACCATGCACTCAATATTTCTTCTGCGTATAGCCTATAATAGGTAATTCCTTGTGCATTGGATGTTCCAGCTCTTTATTAGTTTTTTTAGTGTCTTATTACTCGTGTTACAGTGCTACGTGGCCAATTTACACGGACAAAAGCTGGCCAATATTCAGATCAAAGTTCTGCAATTGTGAACCGATGAACGATATTGAAATTACTTAAATATAATGATAAACCGTGGAAGTCCACAAACAAATGGAATTCAATTCCAACCGAAATATCAGCGTATGTGCGGATTTTGTATCCATAATATTTCCGTGGTAAGCTTAGGCAATTCATATTTCATTTATTTTTGTTATTTCAATTTGTGATAATCCCATCCATGCCTGAAATGGAAGAAGACGGTGGGTAAGCTGTGTTTTGTCAATCCCACAGTATTTTATCATCTTTATAAAAATGACCTACTTTCGCATTTGAGCGAACCTTGTGCTAATCTGGAAAATGAATGGAAAGTATTGAACATAAAATAAAATCTTCATTAAATGTACCATATTTCCGATTCGGTATTAGAAGAGTAAAACGTGGAGGGAATTCTTGGTAGAATTGTGTCATTGTGCCTTCTGAAATTACGTATTACTCAATAATAGTAAACAGAACATACGTGTAAGCCAGTGGAGATGACGCACAGCTTGTCACCACAAGTTCGACACAGCTGCTACTAAAGTCGCCTCGACCTCGGAGCGAGCTGAGCTCCGAGTTTTTGGTTCTCTAGCTCTGTCAAGCATGCTTGTCACCATACCACCACCACCGATACCCACCAAGTATTAACTACATAGAGAGAAAACTGCCTGTCATACACGGAGAGAGTGAAACCTGAGAGTTAAGAATTAATGATAAGGAGCCTACAATTTATTTGGGCCCAGGATAAAAAAAGCCAAGCTTGACAAGTTTTCCCCACTTTCGTCTGCTTTCTCCGTCCTTTGACGATACTGGGAGACTACATGGAATTGGACATGGATGGATGGAGTAGCACGAGAAGACTTTTAAAAGTTTTTGAAGACAGGTACGAGTTTTCTTAGCAAATTACGTTTAATCAGTCTCGTATCTCCTACGACACGACAGATTCCTTTCAAACTTCTAATTAACTGCACTTACCTATTTCACTTTATTAAGTATTTAAATTACTTTTTAGCTGACAGATCCTGTCTGCTTCTTATGAAACTTTGCTAAACTTATCTTAGTTTTTAAGCTCCAGGGACGAATTGGGACGATGTCCTAGCCCGGTCCATGGCGCTAGGTGGCGTTATACATGACGGACTTTCTTTTTCGTTTCTAACCTAGCTAATGCAAATACACGGATCTGAAATAGACATTTTTGGGATTTAAGGAGATATGTGTATGAAGCGTTGCCGTATAATACATACATAGATTCACATCTTTTCACACGCCGAACATTCCCAGTCCCAGCAGCGTGCCTTGCCTGGTCAATATTCAGTGCGTAGCGGCAGTCATTATTATGTCGACCAGCTAGGTGGTTATTCACCAATCTTGTTGGATGTGGCCCTTGTGTGTTATGCGGCAGATTGTTCCAAAAATGGCGATTCATATCTGAGTTTTTGGAAGCTGCCCGTATGTTGTTGTCATTTTCAGCGTCAACATCATTGATGAGGACAGAACTCTGGTCGATGGCCCAGTTCTGGAGTGTCTAGACAGGAAATGTCCATCCAGATAGCCTTGTACCTTGACAATGAATTATTTCTGACTGCACTGGTTCTTTAATTGGCGTTTATACAATTTGCGCGTATTTTTGCGAGCTGCTGTTAGTTATTAAAATATAGTCATATTCTACCATCCTTATGCATTTAAAAATAATCTAGAATACTCACACCCACTGAGCACCTTGATTTTGCGAATTCCCGATATATTCTGTATAACTAGTATACAATGAAAAGTTATTAGTGTAATGCATTTAATAAAAACAATAAAAGGCGACCTTTGTGATTAAATAAACAGGTTTCGAGAATAGAAATAGATGTAACTTGAGACTTTAGAATTTTGGCTAGTCAGTATTGTATATGTCTATTATCTCGGTATTGAAAAGCTTAAGAATACATAACTTTTCCTATACATACACAGCCTCTTTGGTTAATACTATTTCTTATTGAAACTCGATTTCTATCGGGCTTCCTACTCTGCGGGTAATTGATACATTGAACCTGAAGCCAACAAATGGTCGGGATTATTTAGCGTACTTATTTTCCAAATGTTGGCAAATATGACAGAAGGACTACTTATATTTGGCTTACCGGAGTTGTTATGCACTTACAAGTAAACATACTGTATTCTGTTTTTCCCATTGAATAATTCAGGATCATTATGTTCCCAATCCTTCGGTTCTGTACAGATACATTTTCCCGGTACCAGAAGCAGTACTCTGTAAGCTCAGAGCAATAATTTTAAGTACGTACATATAATTGTGCTTGACATCGCAAATTCTTGCTTATGTTAGAGTACAACGATTTCATGGATTTTGAATCCAAAATGCAGCGAAAAGGATAAATTTCAACCAGTGTTTTACAATTATTTATTGAATTTGTTTCTATTTGCTTAGTCGTCATATGATTTCATCCTAATCTCTGGGTCAAATGAACATTATATGTCTGTTGCAGTCGGGTAGGAACTTTATTACACGTATCATTTAACCTATATATTTAATCAAATAATACATGCCAATTCATCACTGGAAATACATACAACTATGAACTACTAGGGTCTTAAATTTTGGTTGACTGAGCTGGATGGTTTTATCAATATATTTTACGCATCCTTAATGCTGCTCAAATTCCAAAAATGGACAACTTGTTAAAATATGCAGGTTAAATTCTAGATTAAAATTCCTCATGCAAACGAAGAATTTAATACTATGGAACTGAAAATTTGTTAGGCTAAAGTTTTCCGAAAATGTAATTTCAGTTCTCAATTGAAGATCATACTGTAGAAACATAATTGTTGCATAAAGAATTGAAATTGAAACAGCTTTACATTTGCAGATTTTGCAGTGTCAAGTACCTAATCAATTGTCATGAGTTCTTTTAAGCAGAATACACCGAGAGTTCATGAACTATCTCGGTGTCTTAGCTGTTGGACCTGAAGAGGAAAAAACACAATTCATCAAAACTAATGTTGTAACTAATAAGCATCTGCATAACATCTGCGTTAAGGTCAAAACGTTTTCTAGCCTTTTTGCCTGTATATTTCCTTACTGGATGCTTGCTTTCTTTTTTCTAAATACTATTTAATTACTCGAATCTGCATTGCATAGTAATTCAGTCAACGACCTCAATCACTCCAGTGCATAGAACAAAACGCAGGAAGCATTTCTTTGTATAACTAAGAAGAATACAAAGGAGAATTTGTCGAGGGCCGAGCACGAGGATATAATTCTAAAATGTTGTATTTGAAAGTTGAAAGAGTGTATCACAAATAAAAGCACATCCAAAATAGATTTATAATTAGTTCTTTACTTTTGTGATTTAACTTTCTTGAAAAATGTCCGATTTTAGATATTGAACAGAAATTGCATCATTTGACTTGCAATTCAAATGTTTAATCTCATAAAATATAATAATTGAAGCTCCATTCATTCTAATCGAGAATCTACGGTAAGAAACAGATAAGCCTGGCCAGAGTCTGGTCGCGACTCGAAATTCCAGAAAAAGCTAAGTGAATTAGCTTGACTGGGGTCATGCAAATGTTTTGCTGTTCTCTACGGTTTGTTTTAAATGATATTTTTGTATGACAAAAAGTTCAATTTCTCTTCATTTTGACAAGGTTATAAAAGGAAGTGCGGATGCGAAACGAATTTCATACCTGAGCCTTCCGCGATACAAAGAGGAAACGACTTTAAAGTTTAAAAATCACCGATCCATTACTGTTTCATCGAATTCTAAAGCATACTTGAATCTTTTTAATTTACTTTAAAACCTCGAATGTAAGTGATTTTATTTTAGAACTCTGCATTAACACACTCGTAATAGGATTGGTTTGTCTGTAAAGTTAGTCTGCGACCTAAATAATTGCGTTTTGGTCAGTAAATAATAATTATTGTCTTTACAGATCATGCCTTTACCAGGAGGTTTCGGGAAGGGCTTCAGTCTGGATGTTGATGCGGGGGCAGGGCTTGGAAGTGGATTCGGAATTCCTGGAATCGGTGGAGTTCCTCCACCTGGTGGTGGTGCCTTTGGCGGAATTCCATTTGGAGGCGGATGGGGCGGCGTGCCCTATGTTCCAGTCACGCCGTTAGGAGCCCTTGAGGGCTTCAAGGGAGACCTGCTCTTCCCCATTGTGGCTGTCGGTGTGGCCATCTTCATTCTTATCATCATCGTATTGGCAGTTAAGGCTGCCCTGGCCTGGAAACTGAGTCTTGTCAGTAGCCTAGCGAACAAGAAGATGCTTCGGGACACTGTAGCCGCCGGTGGACCGCCACAAGAAGATCAGCTCAATCAGCTAGCCAATGTGGTGCTGTCCGCCATCCAGTCCCAGACCTGTGCTCAGAACATGATCTGCCAGGTTGGCTCTTATGCCAGAACTCAGCAGGGACTGCAAAGTCTTTTGAGGTAAGAGTAATTTCTTGTGAATATTTTGGAACTACGAATCTTCTTGAATATGTCTAAAGTTTCAACTAAATTACGGTTTTAGTTTAATGCAGCGGTTGACGCTTTTAATTTCTGATATAAAATAGGGATTTGGAACGCTTCACTTTCGCTCTTATCGTTAAACCTAATGTTACAATGAAATAATGCAGTGGTAGATATTTTTAGTGTTTAGAAAAACAGGAAATTGATGGTTTCAGTTTTGGTGTTGTTCGTCATCGAAATGCTAATTGAATTTTACTTTTTGCTTTTCAGGGTCCTGGAAGCAATGGTACCTTCGTCAGTACAAGAGCCTCTAATAATCCTCAGGTCATCTGCTGAAGGCACATTCAACTGTGGTGAAAAGTACAAGTGTGGGTCTGCGGCCGGATCTGGAACTGTACCTAAAATGGATATCAAGCCCGATCAGCCCAACAACAATCTAAACAAAAATACGTTGTGAAGAATCTCGGAAATCTATTTAACATAATTTATTAATACATCTTGTGATGTTTTTACTTTGGCAATCAATCCTAGTTATAAGTAGGTAAATGATTTTGTGTCTGCAAATTATTTTTATTTTTACGTGGTCGAATTTATATGGAAATCATTGAAATACGATGAAACATGCACGGTGATAGTAGTCAATTGAGTATTCATGTATGCCTAATATAATGTAGAACATTAATAAAACCTAGAAACATAGAAAATCAACCAAATGCTGTTTATGCGGAACTTAAAAATGAATGATTTCATGGCATTTGTACGCTTTCAAACCATATTTCATAATTTAATTTACATGTCAGGCATTGCGAGTGTCTCCAGCTTACAGTTCTAGGGCAATAGGAATTCGTACATGGGTTCTGATTTTATTCCGCTGCTATGGTAGGGAAGTGTAGCTATTTTGAATCATGAATACCTAAAGCTGTTTAAACGTTTATTGTGCATAACTAGCTAATTGGTGTACGCTGGTCAGCCTACAGAAATGAGCGATAAGAATTTTTTCCAATTACATACTTAAAAGATTTAAAAATATTCGCTTAAGAATAATTGAACTTGTTTGACCTTTCACTTTGGCTTAGCGACTGTATTCCGTGTGCATACAAAAATCCCCATGTGTATTCGTTTACCTGTTGCAGAGGCTTTGGAGTCAGTCTGAGCGTGTAGCAGTTTTATTTTTATACAGCAGAAAGTAAGGGAGCTCACACAATATGATTTGCATCTTTGATTTATGGAGGAATGTGTTCTTCCGTTATGAATGCAGCCTGTGTGGTTCCAGCAGGGGAAATGAGAGTTGGAGTTTGGAGTGCATAAAATCTGGAATTCAAGAGTTTTGGGCGACGTCTTCGCCTCGGATTTTTACACACAAGTTCTGGAAACACTGGAAATAGAATAAGGCACTACTTACAGCTTATTCGGTACGGTACCCACGCAATATGTGTTTTGCCGTAACTCGTTAAAGAATCACATTTTTTATTAGTTATTAAGTGCCTAGTGTGTTAAAAAATTCAATGCACACATGGATTATCCAAAAAATTCAAAATAGAAATGTATTAGTTCTGCTCCGAAGGTCAACTTTGAATTATGAAAAGAATTTGTTGAATATTACGGAAAGTCCCGTATTACGGAAAGAATGGGAATATTTTACATTCCTCGAAAAACTTGCGAAAACTCCTGTCAAAATAAACTGTCATTTGGAAAGCTTTTAAGCTGTGGAATTGTAGTTTTGTTGCACTAATTTAATTACTATAATTAAATTGTTTTCCGTTCACGTCTGTTTGCATAAACGATTTGAATGCAAATAGGTGCAGTGAAGGCCGGGTTCAATAGTTTCATTATTTGAATTTACGTTTAGCGTTTCTTCGAGGATTGACATAACGAGAGAAAGACCTATGTAGTTAAAGTGAATAGGTAGAGCAAAATAGCTGACTTGAAGGCAGTTCCTAATAACAGTAATGAAAAATAAATCACTATTATCATTTTTGAAAAGCTAATCCAAGTTTAATAATAGGATACTCTCCTGCCTTCTGTATTCTGTCTTCTCGTCTGGTTTCCTGTAAGTACTCAGAAAGTCTGGCTCTCCTTGAAGTTTACATGCCAACAGCTTGACCTCCGTAACTTTTTATTTCTCCATGGAGAGTTCAGAGAAACAGAAGGAGATTCCAAGGAATGGCATATTTGCATGTTCCCAAATATGCAGGAATTTAAGTAATAATGTACACTCAAGTATCAATTTCCAACGGCGACGCTCAAACCAGAGTTCAAACGTCCTTGTAAATGTGACATCCAAGCATGACCTGGTCGAGGTTCAAGTCAAGGTGAGGTTGACGTCCTGAACATTTGCATAGGGACAAAGTAGGTGAAACTAATATTTATTTGCATGAAGAAATTCTTGCTGCAAATAGAGACTTCTTAGCCAATTCAGTAGAAAAATGTGAGGAAATTTCAGCTTGAGAACATTCCACTATACCACTCATTTCTCCAAGCTCTCAACAATGCCAGCGCACGAGAGGCGTACAAAATGTTAAATTCCGAACTGTAACCGATATGGATTTTCTGAAGTATGAAATCTGAAAGTTCTCTTTCCGGATGTGCATCTATCAGGGCAGGTATCTCCATTATTAGCCCGTCAAGTCTAAAGTAAATGGAAGCATGTGTCAGTTTAAATAACCTTTTCTTTTCTCCACTTCAAGCCCTGACAGGCTCATTTTCTCTACGCCGCCGACGACGCTCGGACAAAAGATTGGGAAGCCCAGAACACAAGCAAAAAACTCAAGTTTAGTTTTGAATGAGAAGCGAGTGAAAGGAGACAGGGTAAAAAGAAGATGAAACTTTCAACTAAAAGTTGGAGGGACCTTGGGGCTTCGACTTAAAACTCTGTGATGCTCTTCTTTGACTCCAGTTATCCCCACCCTTAGCCCCCATCACTCCCTAATGTGGTACTTTACATGCTCCAATTACATGCAACATTCTCTCTCCATTGAATTGAAATCCAATGAATACCTTACCTCACTTACTGCTCCTATTCCCATTCCTGCGAGTCATGGAGCGCCGCTTCCCGTTACGCTTCTCTGATCAATCAACGCGTCGCGACGAAAATCCCACAATTCCAAATATTTTCAGCAAACCTAACCTAACTTTACTGTTAGAATTACCATCCAAAGACATGTTAAATAAATATATAACCCAGCCTAAGCTAACTGAGTGTAACTTGGCCAATTGCTACAACTTGAGGTCAACGGTTAAGGGTTGATCTTAGCGAGCCAACTTTTCCAGCAGAATTCATGTAGGGAACGATTTCGCAGGAAACGTTTTTCAGATGTCCTCCCATTGGCAGCCATGCATTGTTAGAACGATGCGTATCTCAAAATATTTGACCCGTAAATATATTTACATGAAGTAAATAATGAGTTGAAGGAGAATTGAATTTAAATATTAAAAAATACTGGTACTGATCTCGTGTGTGCCTCACACGCCATGTGAGGCACACACGTTACGTAACGTGTGTGCCCCACATTGGTTT
>JAQFXY010000392.1:0-30835 GCA_034693865.1 Ceratophysella sigillata | reverse complement strand
TGGGGGTAGCATGAGGGGCAGCTAGGAAACTTTCTCCACACGGGGCAGCATAGGCCACCTAAACCTTACCTCAACCAGAAGAACGGAACACGGTCGGTGAAAGATGAGAGAGAAGGAAAGGGAAGGAATATTCCATTCCATTAGCCCATCGTCGTCCCTTTTAGGCTCTGTCTTGTGTATCTGCATCTGCATACTCTATGCTTATGTATGTGCCTTCCACTGCTTCTCTCTCTATCTACATAATCTCGTCTGTCTGTCTCCTTTCTTCTGCAGCCGAGTCTCTTTCCTTCCTTCACTCCGCCGCGTCTCCTCGAACAGGAAGGTGTCTTGAGCTCCAGCACATCTCCACAACATCTCCACAACATCTCCACAACAACCTCACTTACCCTCTCTGTCCCTCCAAACACTCACGCTTCCTTCGTCCTGCCCTCTTGGCCTTCCTCAGCTCCTAGCAGAGTCTAGTCTGGCAGAAGCAGGAGCTACTCTCTTGTGTCTTGCCACCACGCAGCAATGTAACCCATGACCCACCACATCTCGTCGTCCCAATAATCTCAAATCCCCAAACCAACTCTCGCATCCTCTGTCACTATCTACTAATTGTCACTTTGTCCGTCTCAGCCAGTCTGCTCAGCTTCCTCAGCCACAAGAGGGAACAAGACTTGTCAATGGGCTGAGCATGAGCGATGCGGCGGGATCGTGCATCGTGTGTCGTGAGGAGAAGTGACCACTGGACTCGAGCCACACCAGACACCAGAGCCCAGCCTTACTCCAGCCATCCAGCCCTCTATGGCCTCTTCTCTCCTCCCACCGCTCACCAGGTAACTCAACACTCAGTTAGCCAAAATAATACAAAATCCTACACTCTCTGCAGCTTTAGATCAATTTTATGAATCATAACTTTTACTTAGTTCTTTTTCATTCCTTCTGCTAATGTCAATGTGCTAAGCGCTAACCCAACATGGCCCAGTTAATTGGGATGAGCATTGTTCAGCTGAGGAAGTGAGGTTATTCCGCGTGCGTATTGATTTAAATTTGACTGACAAAGGCCAAAATATGATAAACTTCCTACGAATTCGAAAGTTGAGAATCAAGACCAATTCCCTCAAGTTGTACGTGTGTAACAAACCTTGGATTTCCATGTTAGAGGTTAATTAAAAGGGAGTGTGGGGAATTAAACCAAAAGTTGAAAATCCGTTTCCATACAAATCAAATAGAACTAAACAATCGCTGCTGCCCCGTCTCTTCATCTTCATCTCAAATTAATACTCTTCTAGATCTTGATATGAACCTCAAATTGTGCCAACTATTGAAATGAGTACAATGTAGGTTCTCTTATTCTCCTCTCAACGTTCAATGAATCTGCATGGTTTTATTTTGGACATGTTGTCTTTCTTTAGTTTTGGTTTAAGAGCTCCAACTTATCTTTAGTCGCATAACACAAGGTTGGGATACTGGAGTTCATGTTCCGTTCCCTGACTCACGCAGCTCCTCTAAACCATCGTTTGAGCTAATTCTTGTTTACCTACGAGATACATCCTATGCTTATCATTGGGAAGACTGAGGCGTGGCGCGTGAGCAAGTACGCAGTGGACCTTGGTCATCCGATGCTCCGCATGCGATGCCCAGAGTGGGACCCACAATAAGAAGGTGCGATTAGAGAGGAGATGAGTCAGAGAGCTAATCTGGGCTGGGTGCTGGTGACTGGGCGGGGTGTTGTGGTTCGCTTGAGCAAAGCGCCGTTTGTGTCCACAGGAAGGCTCATTCATTCCTCTTCGACGACAGGGAGATAAGAGATAATCAGAATCACAATATGTAAGCAGACAAGACGGATCGCAAAGTCTTCTCTGCAGAAAGGAAAGAGATGTACAGGGTGACATCCTCCACGCATCTCATTCATTCATGCCGGCTAACGTTTGGGATTGAGAAAGCATGGATGGAACATATCTGGTCTCTCTGGTATGACACAGCGCATAGGGTACACCTGCATAGTACCGTGGTGATGCTCAGAGTGAAGGAATCAGTGGACTGGCATACAAAGAAGAATTCTGGGATTTTCACAACTTCAACCATTCCATTCAGATCATTTCATGGATGTTCGAATGTATCATGTGCGATTCTACTCCACTTATCACAGTTATAAGTACTGTGCTGTCAGTTTTTGATAATTTCAAATATGGCATGTTGTTCCTTTTCTTTTTTATTACTTGCTTGAACGCAAGAATCGGACATGCCTCGAAAAACGGAGGAAAATTGTGTTTATAACTGTGACAATTGGAGTTCAATTACACGCTACCAATAGAACGTGACGCATTTCTTCCACATCCGTTAACATAACTGAATTGAATCTAAGATGTGGAGTAGGGAAATTCACAAATTTCTTCAATACCTTGTCAGTCCACTGGCTCGTTCGCTCAGAGCAGCACTAACCTTCAGTCGCTCAATAATTGAATTGAGCGCACAGTGTCCCTGTACGTTGTTTGTGGATGTTAAGGTAGCGTCTCAATTTTAGCTGACTTGAGTGCGCTGAGGTGGATCTCTCTTGTTTGTTTGCAAGAAGTGATAGAGAGAGTGTAGGACAGGGGAAGGGTTGGGTGCCGAAGCTGACTTTTCAATTAGTTGGCTGGAAGTGAGTGAGAATTCATTCATCGGGAGATGCGAGCTGGAGATGCGGAGTGTTGATGTTGATTTCTTATTCATTTGAGTCCGTCTGGCACAAGAGACGGGAGGGAGTGAAGAACAAAGGACTAATTAGGATCTCTAATTAGAACAGGCACAGCACAGCTCCGCCTTCTCCATCTAATTACTAAGTACGTCCCGAATCCAGAGAGTACACCATTTTCCAAATCAAAACAAGTCAAATGTCAGAAGTTCAGGTTGGATGGCGTGTCAGGGGAACTCCACTTGTCACGTATATTCCGCTTTTCCCAATTCGGCTGTCCACTGCGTCGTCAGTAGTTGAGTTAGGAAATATAATAAGTACCATTTTGCATTCTAGGCTAAATAGCTTAGGCCAATGGCTCTCCTATTTTGAAACATAAGTATAAGAGCTCGAGGTCTAGCAAGCAGGTATCGTGAGGCCTCGAACTTGAAGCGTTTCCAATTTATAGACTTTATTCTTCAATGCGTAAGACATAGATTGGGTTATGAAAGAACGCAGAAAGGAAAAGGAGCTCCATGCAATATTACGATATTCCTTTCACACCTTTTAGAGAACGCAGGCGTGTAATTAGACGTCAAAGGATTCGAGCTTCGATTCCGAGCCTAACCTATGTCAAACCTCAACCTAATTTAACCTTTAACCTAATGCGTACGTGAAATCAGCCTCGGATCCTTTGATTCTTCTCCTGACCTTACAGTGAAGCCAGACGCATGAACCGAAGAGCCGTAATGAAATAATACATATTACTTGCAGAGCTGGAAGCGGTCGTGCCTAGTCTGAGCCGAGTGACGTGGCTCATCCTGGACGGCCAGTGGCATGGGCTGCATCGGAAGTCACTTCTCCCATCTCCTCGCCTCCTCCTCGAGTCTGGACCGAGAGTCCAGCTCCAGCCGCAGAAGGTCCGTCTTCCCCGTTCTGAACGTGGACGAGTTGGGACGGCATCTGTCGCCGGGAAAGCTGGAAGTGACCGACACGGACCTCCTGCTTCACATCCAGGGCAAGGTCTCCCTCTCGTGGCCACTTCGCTCTCTCCGTCGCTATGGCTACGACCTCGACCTCTTCTCCTTCGAGGTAAAGTCAACTAGTTCTAATCAGGGGAGGCCGGTGCGGAGTCGGAATTCGATTCGTGTTAATGATTTGTTGCTTACTGGAATGTGCAGGCGGGAAGAAGGTGTCCAACCGGAGCGGGTATCTACGCCTTCAAGTGCAATCAAGCCCAAACGCTGTTCGAGTTGCTACAAGCCAGGATCCAAGGGAACCCAACCTCGCTCCCGCTCCTGCCTCCCACCAACCCCGCTCAGACGGCCACTGCCAACCTCAGTCCGCTATCTCTTTCCCCCACCTTCGACTACGTCAACATTTCAGAGAACCAGGTCAGTACTGCCTAATATGGCCGTAGTTAGCACGTCTTCCCTCTCTCTAAATTGGCCAACCTATTCCATTGTTCTTTGCTGCCTAAAATTGTAGTCTCTTCAAGGGTCTGTTTTGAGCCTTGAAGAGACTCGGGAGTATTTGGAGGTTGGAGGCCGTTGTGTAATATTCCTTAACATTCCACGCAGGCCAGGAACAACAACTTCGTTGCAGAGGCTGAGAACGGGGACCCGCTGTACATGAACGTGGACAACCCACCTGCCCCCCTTCCGCCCTCCACGCTGGGTCTGAGCAACGGGAACGTGCGGCGTCACCGGAAACTCACTGACAACGGCTCCAGCTCCTCAGTTCCTCTTTTGTTGCACCAGGACCTCCGGCCAACACCCGCGCCCTCGGTCCTCTACACGAACCTCCGCTGTCCTCCGCCCTCCCGCCCAGAACTCAACTACGCAGAACTGGACCTGAACCAGGCACGGAACAGGCAGGAGCTCCTGCCCCAACCCCCGCTCAGACTCCAGCCCAGTCCTGACACCCACACACTCACACTCACACAGACAAGTCTCTCCAGTGCCAGCAGGACCATGACCAGCTTCGAGGTCAGAACGCTTTCTCTTCTCAGCACTTCCTCCTAACGCACCTTCTCAAGCTTCTCTTGGGCTTTCACCTCCTCTTCAAATGCTCAGACATACCGGCTGCATGCATGCTTGTCCACTAATAACACACGAAATATCCACTTTAAAACTGACGTTTACATTTTCTGGTTTTAGAATAATGTGCCTGTTTTGTGATTGATGCTACAACTACTATTCCTTTGGGCAAATTCTTCTTTTTTTTATATCGCAAGTTTTTTCCAGATTTTTTGTTCTGCTTTTTATAACTTTTTAAAGACTTGTGGATTTTTAAAAAAATTTCCCGATAAGTTCATTTCTTGCGAACTTTCATTAATAATAAATGTCAATTCTTCCCAGCACTAGCACTAAACCACGGAATATATTAAAAATTACATTTTAAAAGCTAAATATATCGGATCGGGGTGCTATGCTATCTAGGTTTAAACTAAACAAATGTGCCTGTATTCCGAATTCGTTGTTTAATGATGAGTTTGGGGCTTATTTCACTTATTTGACATTGCATTCACTCTTTGCTGTTGAGTTGCTTTGAAAGTATAATAAGAAGTAGGCACTATTGGTGTGTAAAATAAACTATTTGTTCCCTTGTAGGAGCCGACTGAAGTTGCTGGAGCTCTGGGCTACGCGACGATCGACTTTGACCGCACAGCCGCTCTGAGCGTGGTGACGCGGGCGAAAGTGAAGCTGGACTTCCAGTCCTCGTCCACGGAGCGGGAGGAGGAGTCGGAAGAAGTATCGGCCAGTCTGACCACGACCACGACGGCTGTGCGCAAGACACGTCACAACTCAACTGCACTCTAGTCACCAGCACATGTCTCCAAATTCCTCTGCACATGACCTACGGCTCAAGCGAAGCCAGGCTGGGCGTGGGCGCCCACTTCCACTCACAGCAACCCACGTGGGATAAGATAAGGGACGGCTGAGTGATGCAGACTCACGTTCTGAACATTGCGGTGATAGGCAGCTGCTGCACAGAACCACTTGCCATCTTTCCAAAGTTACCCAACCTTAATTAAGTTAGGAAAATAGGCTCCCAAGTGGCGGTGCGTCCTAGGAGTGGGCGCACGGTGCCAGCATCTCAAGACTACAGCGCAGCTCTCCTGTGCTGGCAGGATAATTAATTTCTCAATCAATTTTAATACGTGGAGAATAGGAAAACGAAAGGGGGCATTTGAAATGCAGTCTATTTTGAACAGAGTCAAAGCAAATATGGTCTCAACAAGTTTTTTAATCACGAGCTCAAATGAAGGAAAGAAGGGCATTTGTAGAAATTATTCTTACACAACTCAGTTAGCGCAATCTCCTAATCTATGGCCTCATTTTGTACAATGGGATCCGTGTCTCACGCACGCAAGCTTCAGCCTTGGTCAGGGCTTTGAGTAAGCCGTGGCTCAAAGGTGGAAGCGTGCGTGGACTGAAAGAGAATCAATAGAATGATTGAGTCCTAATTCTGTAAATTAGTTGATCTTGAATAGGTTTGTTTCTGAAGTAAGCACAGATAGGCCAGACAGCATTAGACTCGGGACTGGTTGTCAGGACAACCGCCTCAGCGGCTCCGTGATCACATCTCAACTTAATTAGACACTACTGCCAAGCCAACTAATTACAAGGCAGTCTAGCTAAACAACAAGCCCACTTCCACCAACACAATCCACAGCATCCATCACTCAACCAACAAAATAAGCCATTTGGGCTCCATATTCCGCATATTAGTCCCAATCTGTTCACATTCAGATTAGGCTACAAAGATTGATCAGCTAATTGATCTGGACAGTACATGGAAGATTAGGTCTTACCTCTGACTTTTATAGTTTGAAATTGAGAATATCCCTTATACTACAGATTGTAATTTGGTGAGAGATGAAATGCGGAATTAGTTACAATGTTCATCTTGTGCGGACTTTCATAATTTCCTCCCGGTGACTTAATTAGTGTGGCTATTGTTGGAGGCTGTGGATTGGGTTGAGAGAAGCCGGGGCGGGGTTTACTCGAGTCTGGTTAAATTCTTGCGGGCGTGCGTGCGTGAAAGGAACGTGAGAAGAAAGTGAATATTTGAGGAGCTTAAAGAACAAGTTTTTGGATGGTTTATATAGGAAATAGAGACTATTTCTAGTTTTGTAATACTAATTGACGTGTAGGCTAGAGGAGGTAGCATGAGTTAACTGTGCAGCACTACGTCTCTACACAGTTGCTAGATACATTGATAGATACGCTCCCATTATTTCGAGTCCAATAAGCGTGAGCAGAAACTATTTTTGAGCGTTGGTGAGCGAGAGTACTTTTTGTTTTATATGAGAAATGAGTGGAAGGTCAAGGTCAAGATAAGCAAATGTAGCTAAGGTAGAGCTAGTGGTTAGTTAGTTAGACAATGGAATGGGCCACGTGATACAAGGAGGCTTTATGGCTCTCCAACCGCGTCCTTCCACACACAAACACTGGCTTATTTATTAATATTTATTAATATTTGCCCAATCTCAAATCTCAACTTCTCAAATTCCCAACATAAGCACGTCACGCCTTTTCTCAACATGTTGAGCACTCAAATTGGGCTTGTGTGAAATTAATAAGTTTAAAATGTGGAGCGATAGAATGGGAAAATAGTTCCGTTCCCAAGCAGAGTGTCTATTGAATGTGAGCGTTAAGCGGGACGCGTGTAGCTGTGGAATTGGAGAAGTTGTGAACGATTAGGCCAAAGTAGAAGGTGAAAGAGCTCTAATGCAGTTTGGTTAAGGGAATAATTGAGAGAAGGAATTGGGATCTAGCTCTAGCTAGACTCTAAAAAGTGAATTAAGAGAGAAGCGGAATGGAAGTATTAGGGCTTTGTCTGTAGCGTTCAGCTAATTAATTGAATAGAGAAGAAGGGAGCTGTCTCTTCTGAAGCGGAAATGATGGAAGCTGGCTCAAAATGGATGGAGCTAGTGCTGACTGAGTAGAAATGTAATTGTAGAATTGGACGGACTAATAAATGGGCATTGAATCATTCAATAACTCAAGCAACTCTCACCACAATTAGCTGACAATTAGCTGAGAAAGGACGGAGGGAACTTTTATAAGAAAAAGATGAAAGAGAAAAAGACGAGTGTTGCTGCTTAATAAATCAAACGTAAACAATGAAAATCTGACGTGACCTGATCAATTCAATTGATGTACTAACGAGTTAGAGTTAAGTAAACTTTAGGCTACAAGAAGTACATATAAATAGGTGCATGTAAGAATAAGATTTAAATGAAGGCGTAAACGGAATGTGTCTAATATAAAAAGCTTATTCTATGTATGTGAAACCTAAGACTCCTTTTAGCTAACCAGTCCCCCACCCGACCCTTCGCTTCTGGTATAAGGCTTCCCAATTCGGAAACAGAAAATCCTCTCACAGTTCAGCAGGCTTAAGGGATTGAGTCTGGAAATGCTGCAGGTCTATTTGTGGGAATAGAGACGTGATTGTATGTACTTGTATGCAGTGTAGCCTTATATCTGCGAGCGGGGCGAAGGCTGGCTTATAATTTAATTTCTGAAGTGAGAGCAATGAGCATGAGTTGAGGAATATATTGATATTAATTTATTAAGAGTACGTACGGCTCGATTAGAATTCCATCACATGATGACTTGTACTCCAATACACATGACTCTTCTTTTGTATGTAAAATGTAAACTACATAATGTATGTAGTTAGTCAACTACTCTTTGTACGCTAAACTAAAGCTGGAGCTCACTTCTCTTTCTTTGGTTACCTTTCTTCCTTGTCCTCTAAATAAATTATTCTCTTTCTGATTCCATTTTCCAAGAATCATGTCTTCATTCTTCTTCCAAACTACTCGCCCATACAATTCTCAACCAGAACTGAAAACTCATAATCCATCACAATACATTTTCAGTTTCTGCTAAATAGTAGCAAAAGAGTCCACGGGATGGAACTCAGTCTGAAGCCGAAAGAGGGAAGCGATTTAAACTTAAGTATATTTGCATTGGAGTAGTAATTAGAAATTGGATCATGACAGTTTATTGATTTCATATTCGAAGGGTTGAGCGGAGTTGTTCTTCTGCTGTATCCATTGGTCGAAGGCTCGGTTCATGTCGGGGTTAAAGTAGTTGTGCCAATCCCCCACCTTCCCTTTACGCAGGAACGGAGCTTCAGACTTGTTCCGAATCCCAATGTCATCCCAGTGAGCGTAGTTGACGGACGGATTGTTGGACATTCGACGAAAGTCCGTGTGAGCCACGATTGCCGCAACGTCATCGCTGCTTAGCGGCTTCTCCAGAAACGTTGCGATTTTCTGAAAGTAAACATGGAAATTATATGTGGAGCTACAAAATAATAGGATTTTACTTTCTAAATTCACAAAACGAAATTAAATACCATTTTTCCTCACAAGAGATCAGAAGTTAAATTAATTTTCTCAAGAGAAACGCGGAATGAATTCTTTTTTTTCTTAATAGCTTTTGAACAGAATCAGAAAATAGATGCATTCATTCTCATTTTGTATTCCAACATGAAAGAACACTTCGATTTTAACAAATAATTCCACAATATATTCTTCACATGCACACAGCTCAGAGAAGACAGAATGAGAGCATTTTACTTCCTTACCAAACTAAGAACACAAGATATATTCCGTTCCGAAATCAATGTCTGAATAAGAGTTTTAAAACCTGTTCATGGCCAACCGGCGACAAATGTCAACTTTACACTTTTAAAAAATTCATAGCGACAGCATTGTTATTGCGGCAATAGATAGTCGTATTTTTGGTAATCCTTGCCACGACATGACAGTTCTACATGAGAATCATGTACTCAGAAATAACTAACATGTGTATAAACGCTATAAAAATGGTCATTCTAACATCCCTGCCCAACCGGTGACAAATGTCACCCACAACCCACAGCTAAACAATGCATTGTATATCTATTGGCAACAGTGTGGATGAGAAATGTCACCGGTTGAATATTCTAGCTTGGATTTTCACAAATATGGGAAGTTGACAAATGTCACCTGTTGGAAATCGTGGCATTATTTTGGTTGGCCATGTACGGGTTTAATATAAGCTCTGGTGATTGGATTCGAACTAATTACAGTTCCTTCTTACCCGCACAGTTTCCGGTGTATCTCGAGACAATTCTTCGTAGCTCAGAATGAGGATATTCGGATCGTCCTGTCGACTCGTATAGCTCCCAATGTGATCGAAGAAAGGCGAATAGGGAACTGAGAACACACATACAACTTCATGTAAATTCTAATTTATCTTTGCCACGCTAAACCAGAACCGCCGCCAGAGCGATTTCCAAATTGCATATTATTGTGAAAACGGAAGGTGTCTAGAACCTCCACACCTAAGTTTCAAGTCCGACCCGACGTATCAACACGTACTATATTTTAACGTGTTGCGGTTGTGTGAGGCCTCGGAATTGAACTTCGCTCTAGGGTTATGCTTAAATTCAACGTGCACGTGTCGACGAGAAAGCGGAAACTTACCCAAATCCTTTGTGAATTTGTCCACAAATTCATCGAAAGTTCCAGTGTAGCTGGAGAAGGCGAGCATGCGAGCAAAGTGAAAGTAGGACACGACCGTGTCCTTGGGATTCCGCGTAATGTAAATGAGTTTGGCCTGCCCCACGCCCGGTGGCAAGAGATCGTACGGAAGATGAGTTTTGATGAGACGCGGAGATTCGAGATTGACGACGCTCTGCATGCCTGGGTAAGGGTATTCCAAGTACGGAAACCGAGTTTCCAACACCGTCTCAGCCGCCTTCTCAAAGTCCAAGTCGTTCTTGATGAGGAAGACTATCTCCTGAACCCACGTAGTTCCTGAACCACAATTTCAGCAATGCAAAATACACTGTCTGCTCTTCAGTAAGCAGTTGATTGGGACGACTAGTCCAGAATGACTTAGTTACTCACCTGATTTAGGAAAACTTGACACGTAAACATCGTCTGAGCGAACCTTGAAAGACTGAAGACTCCGAATGGTGCCGTCCTTGAGCATAGAGGCGGGGAGGACGTAGGTGGGCTTTCCTGTGGAGGGCACAGGAACACGGTAGAACTCTTTGTAACTTCCTCGAAACTCCGTGTCCACCGGAAGTCGAACACAGCCCTCCAGATTGAGTGCCAGCTCCTTCTGGCGTCTCCGACGAGCGTAGAAAGCCAAGCCCAGTGTAGACCCAAACAGAACTGTTGGAGTTCAAAAATCCAAACAACTCAATGTTAATTGTGGAGAATGCTATGTGAATTATTCTTATTATAAATTAGTAACAACAAGGATGATCGTCCCAGGATCTGTGGTACAAATCTTAAGGTCAGTATATACTGCGGGCTTGCCTGTAGAGAAGACCTTTTTGAACTGACGATACTTGGCCTCCTGTTTCTTGCTCTCCTGCTCGTTCTTCTCGTTGACCTCGGGATCGATTTCGGCTGTCGACAATTGACTGTTGTTTGGAGCTGGAGTTGACATCCATCGAACCACTTGTCCACAATCTCGAATGCTCAGCTTTGGCTCCAAGCATGATGTCTGGCCAAGGACGGAAAGAAATAGCTGCCGTCCAATCGACATCTCCTCTAGAATTTTCAGCCTGTTGTACAAGGAGGAATTTACATTTGATTAAGAAAATTATTATATGGATGTGGCAATTGTGAATTAGCAATCTCGCAACATTGTACCTTAATCTGGGCTTCAACCCTTCCGCTTTTAGTTATATACAAAAGTTAAGTAAGAAGTACATCCAAGTTCTTTAAACCGAAAATCCTAATCTGTTTGGGCATATTGATGTTGGCTGAATAAAGAAATGGTCCAAACTTGATTAGTTGATTGTCTTGTAGCTTCTGTCGGCTCGTCTCTTCACTCCTCACTCCTCAGCTTATCACTTAGCAACTCTCCATTTCGACCCTCGATTTTCAGATTTATTTGATTCTTCACATTCAAAAAGGTGGTAGAAGGAATGTGCTCAACTGAGCACGATGTGTGTTCAAGCGCCAAAGCCACACAATTCATATTACTCGCCAAGGTGTCAACTTTGAAAATCCTTCGGTTCGAGGCCCAGCCAGAGATGAGCAGGACCGAGTCGGTCACAATAACGGACTGGGCCTCTTCTACCATTATGCTCTATGCTCTACATTCTACATTGTTCCAATTCAAATCGTAAAACTACATTTATCATACGATGAGCCATAAACTAATTCTTGGGCACTTCCGACTTTCTCAAATAAACAACCACTATCAACAAAACATTTATTCTTAAATTAAGTATTGACAAATTCATTTTCTCCATGTCGCTAATCTCCAATTAGGTTTCCTAAAAATTTAGAATATCAAAGCGATAAGTGTGCAAAATAAAACTGCATTTTAGTTTTAAAGATTTTGTCCTATATCCTCTCAAAACCTCAACTTATTTTATGAGTTAAAAGTTGACGAAGAGGTTACTTGGTCAACGGTTTGAGGAGAAACAGTTTGGCGCCGACTAATCACGACAAATTAAATGATGAACACATTGATCAGTTTTTACGCCAACGTGCTCGGCTGAACTGGAAAAAACTGTCGACTTTCAATGTACCAGAATCGTCTATGGCTTGTTATAATGCGTAGTGACTGGCAAGAAGCCTCGTGTACTTGTCCTCCTTTTGATAAAAAACTCAAAAAGCGGGTCAAAAGTGTTAGTTATAATTTTACCCTAAATGGGGGTAAAAAAAACTATTTTCGGGGCTCGTTTAATAATTCGTCATAGTATAATATTCGGCACATAAAATCCAAAGTTTGGTTAGAGAGTTTACTTTGAGTAGAAATGTTTTTTTGTTTGTATTATTGGTGATGAGACAGTGATCAGTGATCATGATCAAAGCCTAGGTTGCACCAGGTGGGGTTGGTGGTGGGTTGATCCGGACCTGGCTCACAATCAATGCCTACCTGAAGATAATTGGCTCTGCATTACAGCAACGAATCTCGCGTTAAGAGCTAATGAGTGTAAAAAGGCTGGATAGGTTGGAGGGCTAGGAAAGGGTTGTTTGATCTGGTTCAGGCTGCTTGGAAGAAAGGCTACTAAACATACATAGATTACTCTACTACGCTTCTAATTCTAACTTGTTTCTAACCAACTTATTAATAAAGACCGTATTTATGCACATTTTCATGTATTTTGCCCAACATATTTACTTATAAACTGCACTAATTAAACCGGAAGGGCCCGACTGTATCAATAATCATATACATAGTCTTTTGAATGCTTTCGGCTTTTAGTCCATATTGTTTCCTGAATTTTCCATTATTTCCTTCCATGCTTCATATTTTAGGTTTTGGTTTGGCCGCATAACATTGCGTTGTTTGCTTTTATTCAAAAAATTGATTATGCTTGAATCATATTACATTTTTAATTTTGTAAATAACAATAAAAAGAGAATTTCAACGTTTTAAGTGATTAGTGCAGAATTAAGTAATAACAAAACGTATTTAAATGGAATTGCGGTACCTACAACTACAATACAATCATAAAAACTGATATTCTTGGGTTTTATTTGGCGTATATGCGCATATTTTGACGTTATTAGGGTTTATCTGTTTTACATGTACATTTTTATTTTGCATATATACATACATACATATAAGTGGCTATTTTGAGTTTTTTAATGCATATATACCGGTCTTTACTTATGACACGAATGCTCAACAGGAGCAACAGTGCAACGCGGCTACAAAACTACGAATAACCTTTTACATGTGTATCATGAATTGAATGAGCTCTTTCAAGGCAAGCACGTATGTTTCACAAATATGCAAATGCAGTAATAAATGGCCAATTCGAACCTAATAATATTTTATATGGGAATTTCATCCTCTGTGATTAAATAGCAATGGCCGGCTGAACTTCTTGGTTATTCCGTAGATATTCGGTTTGTGAACTAACAGTATTTAATCTACTAGATGAACATACTGCACTCTTTAGAGCTAAACTATGCGACGTTTGTAATACAATTAATCAGTACTAATGCTGTATGCAATCACAAGCCTTCTAAAACTCTAAACTACTACGGGTTAATTACAATTGTAGCTAGAGCTAGAGGCTATGTTTGTTATCAAACTTAAAAGTAGGCATCAGATCAATCAAATCATGTAGGAGCATTATTATTACACGGCATACTCAAGCGTTAAAAAGGCTTTTTTGAATAAAATATTTGTAGCGAAGCATCAGAAGACCTCTAATTGACTCAGTAGGGACAAGCAAAATTGCCTGGCTATACTCTCAAATCATCACTTAATATAACTACAAATTTGACAGATATTAAAGTTTAGTTTGCTTGCTTTGAACAATTAATAATTCAGAAACTACTTACTCGGCATAAGAGCGCTCAGATTCCCGAATTTCGGCCACATCTTCATACAGGGAATCAAAGTCCTCATCCGTCCTACATTTAATGCGGATCGTTCGCTCATCATTGACTATGATCGAGATTTGCTTCATCATATAGTTTTTGAGGATGGTCGTGTGTGATGAAACTTGAACGCTGTCCATCACTTCTCCAGATTTCGGATCAAGGATTTCGATGAAACTGTCCACCAGATTAGTTTTAACTTTAACCTTCTTCGAAATTTTTGAAGTTTTAAAAAAGTTTTGCAATTTTTCCACTGCAGCAGGAACTCGACGACCTTAGAAGGTCAGTTTTGACGTCACACTTTAATTACAACGACTTAAATAACTACAACTATTCAGGGTGTAGTGCACAAGAAATCAAAATTCCGCTGACATGCGCTGTTGGATTTTGCACTACAACCTAACTTGAAGTTAGATTGGAGTAAAACGAAAATCATCCAAGTAATGTGCCTGGAACCCCAGCAGATGGACATGTACTTCTCCTTGTACGTCGGGCACTAACTAACTAACTTCATGTTAGGTTGTACTACAAAAACCGACAGCGCATGTCGGCGGAATTTTTGAATTCTTAAAAAATTGAAACGTCAGCTACCGTCCTACAGGCGGTTAGGTAACCTAGCCTGAATAATATATTTTTGTTTAGATTCCGATCCCGTCCAAGCCTACAAAATAGAAGAAGAATACAGCTCTACCCAAGAAGACGCTCAAGTATCCCTTTTAAAATACAATTTCGAACTGAATTTACGGTTATTAAAGTTTTTAGTTTAAATGGATAGCTATTTAAACTTTAAATTCCGAGTCCCACAGTACACAACTCAGGAATTCATACATTCACGGAAAAATATCGCTCAACAGCTTAAAAAAAAAAAAAAAAACCTGCATCAAAATTTGAGTCAGCAAATAGTGTGGTTAAAGTGATAGGGAATTACCAGCCTAAAACTGTCAGGATCACTACATCCCTATTAACCCACACAATAGAGTTGGATCTGTCAAATCAACTGTTGGAATCAATTCCTGTGACATCAGCAACTACTATACACTGCCACAATCGACGATACATTCTGACAGTAAACTTTGGAGATGGGCGTAAGCTGAAGTTAAAGTTCGAAAACAGCGTAGATTACTACAACGTGTACGATAATATCATGGAAATCCGCCTAGTTGAACGGGACAGGTAAATACAATTGTTTAAGGCACTGAACAATTAGAAAGTTATTAAAGAAAGTTAAAATTCATTGGCTATTGGCTGACACGAATTATTTAAATAAATTAGGCGTCTGATTAGTTGTTCGGAATTTGCATTTGCAAAAATCAATTCCATAATAATGGAGTCGGTAAGAACTTTGTGACCATAGAGCCGTAACAACATAGGAAGGAAATGTAGCTTATTCAAAAAGTACATGTAACTAACCATTACTTAAGGACAAGATACGGTACATCACTCTTATATTTCTACAATTTATTTCAAGTTGTAAAGCATAATGAAAACATCTTTAAAAAATCAAATTTACCATGCGATGGCTAAAATGAATCCCTAAATGTGTGCCAATTTTTGGCTGATTTTATTTAAACGTTGTTAAAACAACTTGCATAAACCTAGTGAAAAACCACAACGGTTTCTCACCAAGTTTATGCACGTTTATTTTTTGACATTTGAATGAAATGAGCTAACAATTTCCACACCTTTAGGCACTAATGTTAGCCATCGCATGTTTGTTTTGATTTTTTGATTTTTGCAGTATAAATTACAACATCAAATAAATTTTTGAAATATGGGGGTGAGGTAATGTATCTCGTCCTTAAGTCAACCACACTCTGATGAAGGCTTATCTGACTCACTATTTTCACCTATAACGAGCTTATTTAGTTTTTGGTGTATGTACTCTCATGTGCGTAGGCATGCGTCTTTCTCTCAGGTTCAAATTTTCATTCTGCTTCTGATTCATTGTTCTAAATTGAGTAGTGAAGGGCTGAAAAGAGGTTATAGGTACATATTTGCGTGTAGGTATAAGGGGTTGAGTTGGAGCGAGGAGTGAGTGGTTAGGACTGATTGTTGGGCGAGCTAGTCTAATGTTTGACGTGTTATTTTGAGTGTATTTGAGCTGAGCCCGTAGAGAGAAGTTAGACTGTGTTTCTGATTGCGTTGCGTGGTGGTGCTGTATGTTGTGGGGAGGATGGATGGATGGGAGGGCCGGATGCTGGGAGCTGTGCTGGCTCTGCTGTGCTGCTGTAGGCTGAGTATATGTATGCATGTAGCCTATGGAGAGAGGGTGGGAGCAGTTTGGTGTGCCTGGCTGGCTAGAGGCTGGGCTAGACTGGATGACGGTCTTGCTTGCACATACATGGCACAGTATGTAGTAGAGCATAGGCTAGGGACTTTGTGGATGAATATGGGCCTAGAGCAGCCTAGCCTGAGCTGAGCATTCAACTTCGTGTCCCACTACTGCCCACTACAACTACTACTCACTCAACTAATGTTATTATTATTACTACAAGTACTACAACTCCTGGCCCCACTCAACGTGCTACTCACTCCACACAGAACAAGGAAACTCAGACTCACACACTTCAAGACACCTTAACTAACTACGAGTAGCCTTAACTCCACACGCTCCACATTTGAACCCTTAGGTCCAATTGAACCAAGGGACGTGTCCACTCAGCGCACTTCCTTTCTCAAAGCTGGTTCAGTTTGAATGATCGGGCTGGAGAGGGGAGACTACTGGGTTCAGGTCCCGGCTCAACGCGGGGTCAGTCCGTTCTAAGGCCTGTGGCCAGAGACGAGGTCCAGGTGACCAGCTTGTGTGAGCATGTGCAGTAATGTGGCCTGTGGCTGGGGCTTGGCCGAGGCGGAGCGCTACTACGGGGTTGGGGAGGAGCAGCGACCTTTCAAGTACTCGACCACGGGACGACGTGGGCTGAGAATTACGCTCTGGAAACGATGTCTCCTCGTGCTCTTCCTCCAAATCGGCTGCTTGGCCCTCGATCATCGAACCTCAGGTACACACCACTTACTAACTTATATGTCCATCATGTCCACTTCTCTCATGTCAAATGGCTCTCCCTTCCCAACCAATATCCAGCGCCAAGTGTTCCCACTAGTTCCTCCGACAGTCCAAGTGAGAAGTAGCAGGCTTCTTCTAGTCTCAGTATTAAATACAATCTATTGTCGGAATCAAGTTGTGCGCAGTGGGCTTAATTGGCATTGGCTACAAAAGACACAGCCTAATGTTTCTAGATTTGGAGTTAATATTTTGAGATGAATGGAATTGGGTGAGCTGCATCCGAGTGCATTCGGCGTAATTATACCAAGATCACTACGGGACTTCTTTTGAATCTTATCTGATTTTCACTGTTATGTGCAGTTCCTAGAGCTCCTGCTGCTGCTAGAGTGCTTAGCGGTATGCAGAGTGCTTAGAATATCCATTCTTCATGATTCAAATGTGCAAAGTCACGAGGTCGAGATGTTTCCATATCCGCTGATTTGTTGCAAAACGAATTCTTTCAAATGTTCAATCTTCAGCCTCTATTTCAATTCCAAACCGTGTTGTGGAAATCCTTTGACATATATTACTAAATTCAAAAGCTGTAAGTCGTAGGTGGTATTTGAGTGTTGAGGATGAAGGATTTGCTTAAAAGTACAAAACAGCCTAAATTCTCCAATTCATTCTGGCCGTTTTGCACAATTTCAAGTGTTCAGGAATTTCGGGATCGTTGAACTTGTCCATATTTTCTTTGTATGGATAATTCCGTAGAGCTTAGCTCAGAACCTTAGAGTTGATGCAAATGGAGACCTTGCAGAATCAATTAATTATGCATGAAACATGGGATTTGTGAGTAAAGCTATTGATCCGCTCAAGGAATTCGTTATTCAACACGGAAATGCACAAATGCGCTTGTTTTGAAGCTTTGCAATTTGCATTTTTTTCTAAAACAGTGTAACTAGAGATACTTGGATTGGAAAGGGCAATGTGGAACAACTGTTAGTTAAGTTATGCAACTGAGCTGGAGGTCAAACAGTTGAATATTTGATTAGTTTGAGTAGACCGGGAATTAGCATTGGGGCTTAGTCGTAAAATAGCTTGTAAATCTGTTTCACTTGGGTCGTCGTTAATATTCATGAAGTCTTTTTCTCTCCTGTTCTAATTACTTACGTTTCCTTTCGTTCCATGTCATGTGTGTACGTGTGTAGATGTGTGTGTGTGTTTGTGTGCAGCCTCTTCTGCAATTATTTAATGCAAATTGAGAATGTCTCAAGTAGGAGACTCGGTTTCAGCAGTAGAGCGGAACTGAGCAGAATAGTTATCATTTATGATATAACAGACAGAGTGGGTCTGTATAATCTGAACTACTTTCCAAGTGTTCCTGTACATAATGCCTGAATTAATTACTAAATTCACTCTGCTCCCTCCTCAACTATCAGCCAGCTTCAGCCCGCACACTGATGGACACGAATTCGTGACCTATTCAACCTAATTGAATTCCTGATTAATATGTCTTTAAGCCCAAGCCTCAACTGGAGCAGAACATTTCATTAGGACATACAACATGCAATTGTACAGTGTATACAGGGATGCTCAGAGCGAACGGGCCATTGAGTTGGCTTCCTCCATTCAGATCTGGCATGTTGAGTTCCTGCTTCTGCTCGCAGTGTCCACTACAGTCAGATTTGTCAGATATTAGTACAGGGCGGATAGTTTAATGTATAATTCGTATTTGGTCGAGTGTTAGTGTCAGAGAGGAGATGATATTATAAATTATGAGGGGAAGGTGATGTGAAGTGAAAGGATTGGAAAGTTGTTTTAAACTCAGAATCCTGGTCCAGACAGAAGTCCACGCATTCAATAATTGACAATTACTTGCTTGAATATTCAAGAAGAGGAACTGGCTCCAGTCGTATTTAGGGAAACACACGTCAAGTACATATGCCCTGCCTCTTCCTCTCGTTTTCCATTTCTACTACGACCAGAAAGCATATTTTGAAGCACGACCTCGACTGCTCACCGCTCACCAGTCACACGATTCTGATTTGGATATTGGATATTGCATGTGTTTGTATTTTTGTATTTTTGTATTTTTGTATGTACAGGAGAGGAGCACAAACATTAGCTGCTTGATTAGTGAGCAATGTGTAATGGAGACGCGTGAGGAAGCTAATTTAATAAAAATTGACTCTTCGTTTCAAATCTAGTTCCATCTTCCATGAGCATAGCCTGACCTTCAGTTTCAGATTTGAGAACAACAAGCCTTTCAAGTTTCCATAATTGGTGGAGCCATGGAGCAGAGCAGATAGGAGAATTGTAGCAGCACACTTCGTCTCTCCTCGCCTCCCTCCATACACACTATTTTACTACGTTTATGTTTAAACAGTCAAACCATGAATTGCCTTGCTTATCACTTATCAGTGCACTCCACTGCTCCAATCCAAACTCGTACCTGTCCGATTTTTGACCTATGCTCGTCCAGAAACAGGACCTGGACACATGCTCTAGTTCAAATCTAGCCAATAACAAGGCACTAAATGCTCCAAGGAAAGGGAAACCGGAATTGATTTCTATTCCCCTCAACTTAAATCTTTGATTTACACAGTTAGCTCCTTGATCCACTCATTGGATTCTACTAATGACTAACACAACTGAGATGGAGCATTAATTAGTGTAGCCTCCATTTCAAACAAATAAATCACATGTTCATGATCCAGTCCACTTAAAGACATTGACTGTTAAGAAGAGAGTTTGACATGGAGGGAAGGCGTTAGTAGCATTTAGCAAGAACACGAGAGAGTTAATCTAAGCTGGAGTTTGAATGTAACTATTGATTTTGTATGCCTTCGGTTCTCATTTGGGATGAGTAAGTTTGAATATTGACATTAGAATTCCAGTTAGCATATCAAAAGTAAAAAAAACTAGCTAGCACTAGTTGATTTGAGAGAAGCTTGGATTGATGTGTAGGAGTGAAGGAAATAGGTTTGATGTGCCTATGTGGTTTTATGATTGGGAGAAATATAAATTATTCCAACAGAGTCGTACATCAATTGTAAATCGAGAAGCGAGTGTAGGTAGATTGTAGGTTATAGATTTGCGGAAAGAGTTGATAAATTATTGAGTAAGTAGTTGAAAGATAGTATGAGTGGTATTTGTGAGCGGAGGAGAGCAGAAGTGCAGATGTGACATTGAGAGTAGAAAACAGAAAAACCTCTGCTGTCTCCTTCCACCGGTTCCAATTAACTCACTTCCAGCCAGGAGGAGGTTGAGGATAGGAAAAGGCGATAGGGCAGGAGGCGAGGAAGAATTATGCAATCCGCCACAACAACTGCTGCTCCACTCGTCGGGCTGTATGGGCTGCTAGCTACATGTGTTCATATTATTCGAGGTGTGTACAATATGTGTAAGCTATGTAGAAGCTAGAGCTGTTCAATTAATTCCTCCAGAAGAGCAGTAGCAGGCAGCAGGCGGATTTCCCTTCTGAATTTCAAGCATACCAGCAGAGCTGCACCTATTCCCAGCTTGTATTCTGATAATCTCTAATCTATCTATAGCCTTTCAATTTCTGTGCAAGGAATACATAGACACAATCACAACCCACTTTCCATGTCCAGTCAAGGTTTATGAAAATTTAGGATATTTTAATGGGAAAAAGGCTTCTTCCGTTCCGTTTGAACGAATGTGAATTAAGTATTGGATCTGCTCACACTCACCCGGTTCATTATAACATAATCAGGTTTACGAAAGAGCTGTGGCGTCTTGGCATTGTGTACGTGCAAGTTAATTAGCCATTTCTCGGATTTCTATTCACGTATCGGTAGAATAAATAAATAGGAAGAGGTGTTGGGGACATAGCGTGCTTCCCAATGCAGGATGCATGATCTGATCAGTATCGTTGGTCTATTTCTCAGCTTGTTGCTTGGACAGACTATTGGGGTTTTAGAGAAGTAAATTAATTAGGCAGACCAGTGTAGCCTGATTTGTCTTTTTGTGTTAGATCCTAGCTGGTTCTGGTATGTTCTCAAACTCAGTTAATTGGTTGGCGTTTGATAGAAGATTTAGCTAGGCTGTTCTACTAACTAAGGTAGAGCAAGTGAATAATTTGAGTGTGTTGTTTCGAGTGCATCATATTTGCATTATTTACTCTCCTGAAAAATAGAATTTAGGTAATGTATGCGTAAGTAGAGACAGAGAGATGAAGAGTGAAGGCTGGTGCTGGGCTTTTGATAATTCTCTACTTGAGCTGACGTATCATTTAATAGTCCTTTATCTGCTGGACTCAAGGCTTCGATTATTCCAACCTCGATGGACAAACAGAGCCGAAAAGGTGCTGCAGAGGCTGCTCACAACTGAGCCCAGAACAGCCCACCAGAATGTGGACTCAGGTGTAGTCGTAATTTCTAATTTGGATTTTATGTACTGGGCGCTACAGTACACACTAATACACACTTTTCAATCAGTTTCGAAACATACAGCTTGAGTATTTACGTTTACCACCTCTCAGCTCTTTAGAACAGAAACATAGACGTATGTATGTAAGTACTTATATAATGCATTGATGATGGCTTTTGTAATTTAGGAAATACTTAGCATACACAGGTACGTCTACTCCGGCTCTTCGTTGTCACCTAATTATCAGATATCTTGAGTGGAGATGAACCATGCTCTTGTCCAAATCCACAGAGTCCACTAATCTGGCCATCTGTACGCATTCAGTTTGGGAATAATCGGTATTACCTATTTCGGCATGTACGCTCTGCTCTGCTTTCCTCTCAATCTGGCTCCTCAATTAAGTTTGGAGAATTTGGTTCGCCAATTTGGGTTTGTGTTAAATATAGGGATTCACCTAGGTATTTTAGATTCTAGCTAGATTTTGGATTAAACTACACAGATTGAACATAGGTTAGCCTGAAGCAGAAGGAATCGAGAATTGAGAGAATGGATTATGACTAGCTCCGCTAGGATTGAGCAGAGTTAATCCTGCATATGAACATGCAGTAAGTACTTGTAGGAGCTCAGAGTAAGCATATTGTAATGAATTAGTCGCTTCTTCTTCTCCAGCTAAATTAGTGTTCTGACACGTAGCAGAGGGAAGCTAGCTGTAAGGAAGTGTTGTGATGAATGATTTGAGATGAATTGAGTGAAAGATTACCTTGTTTTGTTATTAATTAATACTTGTGCTCAGAAGAGGAAGTAAATATTATGGAGAGAGCAGGTGCGTGGATTGGATCTTTTACAGCCAATCCTCAACGTGTAAATTAGTCAAGCTTCTTTCATTCTGAATGAATCAAGTGTCAAGTTTGGATAAGTTGATCATTGAATTCCTTCACTACATATTTATATCCTTCCTTGTCGCATCACTATTTTCCCTAAGTATGAAACAACCCCAAAACTAGTTTAGTATTCCCTCGTTGCTCTGAGACTGCGCCCTGGTCTCTCAGGTGACACGCGGAAAATGAGAGAAGGATATTCCTGAATGTGGACACTGACACTTAATGTATTTAGCTACCCTTGTTTGTTCACATTTCCCATTTTCCTCCCACATCACATAATTACATATGTAGTAAGTACATCATGTAACACAAATTAATCACTCATCACATAATCCTGATTTTAGCTCAGTCTGATATCTGATATCTCTCTCACTCAGTCTGCATTCTGTGCAGTTACTATCCATTGTGTGTTTACGTTTATTCTATGTACTTTGATTTGTTTTGTTTACTTATTTACTTATCTTAGTTTCTATTTTGGGTTTTATATCCAATCCTTCTGTTTGATTTGAAGGGCGGCGTATTTAGAGATTGGGAATTGAAATGTAGATCAACAACTGAGGTAATTGTCACTCAGCTCACTCCTCCTTCCCATCTCCCATCGACTTACTTGTTGAGAAAAAGTGTTAATTAATCTTGACTGTGGAAATGAGGCCTGGACGCTTTTTTGATTCAACTCTTCACCTGCTTCATGACAAGTATTGAGAGATTGTCAAGGTCAGAGGCCATGGATGCAGCATATGAGTTCTCGGTTCGGTTGGCTGGGAATTGTAATTGGCAGGAACTCAAAAGCAATCACAAATTATATGGAAGCACATATTAGGTCCAATAGGATATTCTGAGTCTCTGTGTGTGTGTGGGGGGGAATTGACGTTGTTGACAGGATTCTTGTACTGCGTCGTAACTCTGGCTTTTCAGAATCTGGAACTGAGCTTCAAATTAGCATACCTATGTATTTCTACTTCTGCCTTCTACCTTACCCACCTCCAACTCTGCTGCATTGCATACACAGTTTTTGAATTTTAATTTCACTCAATTTAATGGCATAATAACGATCAGGAGTTCATGAGGCAGAGAGCGCAGCAAGTCTGTGATTTACAAGTGAGAGGATCAAGGCTTCGTTTGGGAGCAAAATGAAATCATGGCTTGAGCTAGGAACAAATAGAAACTTCTCACTCACTTGTTGCAACTTTTCTAGATTACAAAGTACTGACTGTTTTGCTATACTTGTAGCGTATCTTGTGGCTAGAAGACTATGCAAATGTAAATTGAACTTTTGAGCAACATGTTGAAACGCTATTGGGTTTGTTTATGCGATATTATGTGATATTTGAATGTAGAGGAATTCATATTCAAATCCCTTTTCTTAAACTGATATTACTTAGTGGTAAGTACATGTAATAGAAATTGTGTTTGAGCTTAAGAAACAAGAAAGCAGATACTTATCCTTCTTAGCCAACAACTGTTGACTCAAAGGAAGTTTTTCCATGATCTTTGATCTTTCCATTGGTGCTATTTGGGTTTTATCAGAAAACCACAAGTTATACAATTCTGCTTTTGAGTAAGGAGCTATTTACTTGGGAAATGATTAAGTATGTCAGACTGCATCACGAGCGTCTTTCAGAACTTTTCAAACATTGCCATTTAAAACATTTCACTGCTCACTTAATTGAATTATTTAGTGAGTCTACAAAAGAATTGCAGACATGCTTATCTGGGAATGATAAATCATTCCTAGAAAAACCAAGCAGCTATACGTACAACGTCTAATTATATGAAGTAATTAAGTACATATCTAATATCTCTATTCACTGATCTTGGTTGGACTCAACTCGGCCTATATCCTATATCCCTCCCTCCCTCCGTCCATCTAACCAATCAAATGAGGCAACAGGGTCAATAATTAATAGTCGTCTTATTTTGAACTTATTTTCTCTCCTTTCAGAATTGGCTTACGAAGAGGATGAAATTCGGCTCATTCTGGGTCATCCCTTCCCAACAAAGTCAATCAAGTAAGTCATTCAAATTCCACTCTGATTACTTCTAATGCAAATCCACAAAATTCATGCCTAGACAAGCCAAGGTTCATTTTATCAAATAGAGATTTGGACACGGGATAAGCTAGGATCATGTCCGCTCCATAGTTTTGTGAGAAATTGATTGGAGACTTAATGTGTGTAAATGAGTTTGAAGGGAAGTTGTGGAAATCATAACGTGTCAAGTATTTCTTGTGTCAATGTCTTAAAATAAAGAGACAGGGGAAAAGAGTCATTGAGGCAGTGTGTTTATTTCTCTATCAAGTTCCTAATGCTGGCTTATGATGTGTCCAAGTGGAGATGGGGTGGGGAGGAGGTGCGTTTACGCAATACGCAAACCATTTACAAAATCCCACAAGCCTGGCTCGACAGGCACAAAAAATCACGACTCAACGCCTATGTATTTATAGCTTGGTTCGCCTCAAGAAAAACATGCGGGTTGGGAGATTAGAACAATCTATCTACATAGTATTACACATAGTTGGAAAGAAAAGAGAAAAAAGAGGAGAAAATAGGCTTTATGCTATTAGCGAGGTTTGTTTGGTGCTAAGCACGCCATGTTCCTTCCAGTGGATTGGAATAGAAAGACATGGGCTAATGTCTCATACATATGTTCACATGAACAATTGCTTCGATTGAGCCAAAATTAATGACTAGTTCCTCTCTGTGGAATTCGGATAAAAATCTGAACCAGTTCAGTACTTACTATAAATCAATGAAATATAATTTGAGCCGAGTTTATGGTTGTGACGCTGGTTCTGCGTCATTTGTGCGTCTGATGAAAAGATAATTGAGAGTAGGATAATGGACCCAGAATCCCAGGGAATAGTAAACAAGAGCTAATGTTGGAGTGTTAATTAAAAGGAGCATGTGCTCAGCTGACGTAGTTAGTTAAATTGAATGTTGACATTCCGCTCTGGAATCCTTGCACAAGAGCGGCGGAGGTAGTTGACCCGATGCCTAATCCCATGTTTTCCAGATTAGCATTTGTAATTGAGTTCAGATCTGATGCTACTCATAATTAGTCATTTATATTTTATCGCTTATCACTTCAAATGATTTGTACAAATAGATTTGTACAAATTCGATTCCCAATTTTCTCCTCAAACTCTCGTTGCATTTTACACTTTATGCCCTTCATTGCTCTTTTGATTGATTTAATGCATTCCCTGACTTATTTCATATTTGGCGTATGTATTATGTATGTTTAAAAGAACTCCTCTATCTCCAGCTCATCTTAATCCATTGTTTGTCCACATTTTGAGCAGATTACTAGAAGAAGGAAATGAAGGAGCAACACTGAGCTCACAATCTCATGGAAATGGAATACTTTCCTTCCATCCAAAATCCTTTGACTTTAAGGAAAGGTAAGCACGCAGTCTCCAGCACTTACTTACTTGCATCTTATGGCTTAGGAGGAATTTGGCATATATCGAACAATTTGGCAACGGGACCTGATTCCAAGCCCAAGCCAAATTATGTGCTACACTATTTGCTCATGTTTAGTACAATAAAATTAACCTGATTTCAATTGTTAGAGTGGATAACTCTGTTTTAAGGGGAAATGAGTGAGTGGCACGGTTGTTGGAAGGAGCGTAAACGTTTGGTTTAGAATCAGGAGGATTAAATGGATTGAGAAATGGGTTCCTTTACATGGAAACCCAATTTCCAATTCATTTTGCTTTTATCAAATAATCAAATAAGCTCGAGCAAGAGTTGTATTAAGTGGGCAGCCAGAAGACTCATTCAATTTCCATTGAGTGAAACTAGGATATTATTGATATTAAATCCTGAAGAAGCTCTAGACTTGGAGCATGACTAAAAAAGGTTTGGTTCTCAATTCATTCCTTTCCTACTTTTGGGTCTGTCTCTTGATAAGGGATCATAAATATTTACAATCAAGGATGACCCGTGTCTCCACTCTCCCAATTATTCTCTCTCTCTGCCACATTTCAGACTTTGAGACCAGAAAGGTCTTATCCCAGCACAGCCACCTACGTCTCTCTCTCAGATCCTCTTTTGTAGAGCAGGCAGAGGGGAACGGCTTTTCTCCAACATCCCCAGCTGCCTTGGGCACACAGCTTTACATTTTATTCTCAGACATTTGAAAAATGTTGATTCAACTCAAGTAGTTGACTATTCATTCAGTACAGTACATTTCCAATTCCAAAAAACTGGAAAAACAACGTCTGGTAAACGTTGAGCTCTGCCCACGTTGATTGTCAACATCCTCCCACCAAAAGATACAGATTGCTCAGAGTTATAAATATGTTGGGGCGCTGAGAAATGCTGAATTGGAATTCAATCCAAATCCAGATTATGCTGGATGTTGGGATATGATGAGCCAATGTTTCATCTATCACTGATTAACTGAGTCTAAAACTTGTGAACATCTCATAAGCTCTGCATTGGGAAGGTTCGGTTACTGCTCATGCTGAGGCTGAGAGACGGAGATGGATAAGAAGATGTGAGCAACTGACTAGCTCAATTCGTATGTGCTGGACTCAGTTAGCCTCCATCAGAAGATCAGTCTGTTGCTGATGTGGCCAAATGGAGTTGACTGCATGTACGTAGATACAAAGTATTTGGAAGAGTAATTAGAAGCAGAGAGGTCAGTGGAAGAAGGCTATTGGTTGAACCTCTGGGTGTTCTCTGTCTTCTTGTCCACTTCTTATATTCTTATTATGTACAAGTATATGTATATTACAAAGTTACATGGATGGATGGACAGATAGTGGTGCTGAGATTAGAAATGTGTCTCTGCAAGGATAAGATGAGGAAAACCAGAGAAATGTATATTTTATGCACATTTTTCTTTCACTTTCCGTCTAGCAGGCTGGCCGAAGCCTATATGGCTCACTCAGCTCAAATTCCAATCTACTCATACAGCTCATGTCCAAGCTTTGCGTCACTTCACTAATGGAAATGTGTGTTACAGTTTGGGCATGAATATATTGGCTTAAATAAATAGTAGGGATTTGCAGGTATTTATCTGCTACAGGCATTGATCCATTTACGTGCTTATAACTCAATTATTAGATTCCAAGTTGATTCCAAGTCTCCAACTACAGCCAAACAAGACTACTTAGTCCAGTCCAATCCAGTCTCTCATTCTAGCTTTTCAAGCATTCCAACTCAAACTAATAATTTTGAGGAAAATGAACCGCATCCTGGCTTGGAATGGACATTTGAGTGAATTGGGATAAGCTGTAACATACAATACAAATTATTACATTCATTCGTATAAATATAGGTGAGCTGGAAATGGATTGGAGTGGTGGTGGTGGTGAAGTAATCAGTTCTGCATTCTGATAATGTCCCTTGCCGTTCTGAGCTCATTTATGAAGAAATTAGACATTATTAGAGGAATATGGGTAGCATAGGAGTAATAAGGCCTCAAAGGTTGAACAAGTGGAAATGGATCTAGAGACAGACTGGCACAGAGCCCTATTCCCACCTTCCAATTCCCTTCTGCCACACCGGCCAAGACTCTGCTCCCTCCAACAACTAGATTCTTAGAAGACATATCTATTCCATGTTTACATGAGAGGAGTTGAAGACAAGGGACAATCTTGGAACTATTATTTACAATTTCAAGAATAGCTAATATCAAATGTCAATTCTCTGAAACTATTAAATACTCAATCAATCTGAAGAGGCAGAGTATTCCAATGAAGTTGTAAACAGGTTAATTGTATGCTCCACTTTATCACTCTTTGAGCATTTCCATCAAATCCTAATTTTAGCCCAACCTTAGATTTTCTTCCATAATTTGGAGGCAAAAAACCATCCAGTTCTCTCAATGTCAACACGGATATGCATTGACTATTGACTTGTGAGACACGGATTTCTTAGGATTATAAACTGATTAATCTTCAGAGTAACAGTAATTAGTTAGAAATTGAGCTTGATTAAACCATAAGCATGAGAAATAGGTCAGCGTGACATTGGAAGGAATCTTTGAACAGTACATTATCGTATATTAGTGTGAAGCGATTGTTTTTTGAACTTCTAGTTTATTAGGTTTTAGGAATTTAAGATCGGGTCTTAATTCCTCCTTAAATCTTTAGTATGTTATGGTAAAGGATTCGTGACAAGGTGTGGATTGTGAAGAGTGTAAATTTGAGAAAGGTCAGGTGACCAGAGCAGGGTACTTTGGTCCTTATTGCACTATTAAGTACTGATCATGTTGATAGACTCAATGAGTTCCCCATTTGTAAGTGAGAATGCCCTAAGTTGGGTTGACAGGGATTGGAGGAATGAAAGGATAGAAATTGTCTCAGTTTCAGATCTGTTCACTCTGTCTATGCCGACAGGCTAAGACACTCTGTCATCCTATTGTTCCTCTATCTATCCACTTCTCATAGTTTATAGCTCAAGCTGAATGTAAACAAGGACGCTCCGGATTGTCAAGCACGCTTATTATTGAATCCTCAGCCCAACTCAGACTCAGATATTATAGCTCTAATCTGAAGATCAGTTCTTTATTAAAAATCCATCACTGGTACAGATACGAGGCTGTGTTTAGAGATATTCTACTGCCTTGACATAATACGGCCACTTTTTGTCTCCATTGAGTCTTGACTCTATCTGCTCTGCAGTATGCGGCCTATCCTACGTAGCTAGTCTGGCTCTTCCAAAGTGAGCCGTGTTGGCCGTGGGAATGTATTTTCCGCAACCACGTTGGTCTTCACTTCTCCGAATCTCATCCCTCCCGCATACTGCGAGGCTTGATTGAGATTGAGACCCACTCGACGGATTTGAGCTCAATTTCAATCTGGGCGCAGAGAGTGTTTATTCCTTGGTCTGGGATAATATGTAATATTGAGTAGACTAAGGCCAGAATCATAAGATAGGAGTAACCGTCTTGTTTCCCTCCAAATGGCTGGCTGGAAGAATGGGGAGGCTGATTGGAAGATCAGAAGGATTTGCTTAGTCCCAGGGCATCACAGTTCAAAATTATATTTGATATTTGAATGGGCAACTTCTGGAATTCGGCATGGAGTCCAAGTTCAAGAATTCTGACCAGGATATTGGAAATCTGGGTCCAACAGCACATCGCATCTTGCATCCAAAATGTAAATATGTCAAAATTGGAAATGTTGAAAGTGACTTGTCGTGCACATTTGGGTTCTGTTCTGATGATCAAGTGTGTTTTCTGCTCTGAGCCTGGAGAGAAAGTCGATTAATGAGAGAGGACATGAGGAATTGATTAAGTATTTGATTCTCACTTTCTGCCTTCACGCATTCCTTTCACTCGGCCGCTCCAACATTGCTGACTGAGACGGGAAGCGTGATGGAATGAAGCATTTCCCTCTCAATTCAACCATAAAAGCTCGGCTGCTCAGACCCACTACAATTGTCTGGGCATGGACTCAGTTGACACATCCAGCATGCAATGCCCACTGCTCCGCTATCAACTCTTCTGATCGATGCCAAGTGACTGCATGGAAACTCCACTACCTTCGCTTTCCCTCTAGATCTTTTCCAATGGCCAACAAGAAGGGTGACAATAAATTAACGGAATTTTACGATACAAAATCAAACTATCTAGTCGGAATTTTTAAAATTTGGATCCATTTGTCCAGCTGTATAGCTGATATCAGATTGTTTGGAAAGCTTTAGAATATGTGGCAAGATTCATTCCAAACCTAATGCAATAGAATATCTGTGCTCATGTCATGGGCCTCACAAGCGTGGATCTTAGGTGCAAGCCAGACTAAAGATTGAATCCATGTCTTTGCAAAACGAATTTATCTAATTTGGAAGACTTGAGCTGCTTGTATTACGTCGTGTGTTATATGATGAGTTGTGCTAGTCTAGTTAGAGTCTGTCAAATTGTAAATTGAACGTATTGTGGATTGGAGACAGCCTGACCTCCGTCTATGAATAACATTACGTAGAAGGTATTATTCTCTAAGTCTCAACCTCTGTCGTCTCGTCCTCTATTCTAATTTTCATTTTTTATGCAATATTCAGTGAAATGGGAATAGAATCCAGCAGTGTCCTCTCGTTGGGTTTCGAATGAAGGATATCAGTTCCTTTTTCTTGCTCGGCTTCTGCTTATGCTTTACCATTTACTGTGGAATGAATGGGAAAGTGGAGATGAGTTCTGTCTGATAAACAACTCGTCTCAACAAACAAACATCAATCAGAGGCCAAGTAGAATCTCCTCCTGTGCACTGCTCCTCAGCAGAGGCTTCTTCCCAATTGTCATGTCCTACAGCAATAGTCTAGTCTATGTATGATGTAATTCTCCGCCTTTGTTCCATCTCTCAAGTCTGGACCTGGCTCAAGTAATTATCCAAGTATTTATGCTCAACTATCACATGTGACTCCAATCAGTCTCTTTGTTTATCTTCAAGTCCAGATACCTTTGTTCTACTGCCCGATCACTTCCCATACCTAAGTCCCTCATTCATCCACCTCAGACATTCGCAATGGGAAGAGGCTCAGGGGTGGTGTCAGACTAAAAAAGTTAGTATCCAAGCCGGCTCGCGCTTCGCGCTCGCCGTAAATACGTGATTCGGCAGCACT